>PVJI01005604.1:70315-94666 GCA_004026765.1 Micronycteris hirsuta
AAAAAAAAAAAAAAAAAAAAAAAAAAAAAAAAAAAGTCTCAAATAAACAATTTAACCTTATACCTAAAGGAACTAGAAAAAAGTGACAACAAACCAAGCTCAAAGGGAGTCAAAGGAAGAAAATAATAAAGTTCAGGGAAGAAATTAACAAAATACAGTCTAAAAAACAGCAGAAAAGATCAATAAAACCAAGAGCTGTTTTTTTAAAGATAAACAAGATTGATAAACCTTTAACCAGACTCATCAATATAAAAAAGAGAGAAGATCCAAATAAACATTCAGAAATTTAACAGAATAAATGACAACCGACACCAGAGAAGTACAAAGAATTAGAAGAAAATACTACAAACAATTATATGCCAACAAGTTGGACAATCTGGAAGAAATGGATAAATTCCTAGAAACATACATTTTTCCAAGACTGAATCTGGAAAAATCAGAAAATCTGACCTGATCAATTACTACCAATGCAATACAATCATGATTGAAAAAAACTCCCAATAAACAAGTCCTAGACCAGATGGCTTCACAGATTAATTTTACCAAACATTCAAAGAAGAATTAATACCTCTTATTTTCAAACTATTCAAAAAAAAATTTGAGAGGAGGGAAGGCTCCCAGGATCATTATAGGAGGCCAGCATTACTCTGATTCCCAAACCAGATGAAGATGTTACAAAGAAAGAAAATTATAGGTCAATATTCTTGATAAACATAAATGCAAAAATCCACAACAAAATATTAGCAAGCCAAATTCAACAATACATTAAAAACATCACACAACGTGATCAAGTGGGATTTATTCCTGAGGTGCAAGGTTGGCTGGTATCAGCAAATCAATGACCACGAATAATCATGTAAACAAAATCAAGGATAAAAGTCACATGATCATATCAATAAATGCAGGCTAAGCATTTAACAAAGTCCAGCACCCATTTATGATAAAAACTCTCAGCACAGTGGGACTAGAGGGAACATACCTCAACATGATAAAGGCCACACATGCAAATCCACAGCTTACATCACTCTCAATAGGGAAAAGCTAAAATCATTTTCTTTAAGATCAGGAAGAAGGCAAGAATGCCCCCTTCCACCACTTTTATTCAACATAGTATTCGAAGTCCGAGCCACAGCAATCAGACTAAAACAAGAAATAAAAGTCATCCAGATTGGGAAGGAAGAAGTAAAACTGTTATTATTTGCAGATGACATGATACTGTATATAGAGAACCCTAAAAATTCTACCAAAAATAGTAGAATAAATGAATTCAGTAAAATAACAGGATATAAAATAAATATCCAGAAATCAGTTGCATATTTATACACCAATAATGAAGTCTCAGAAAGGAAACTAAGAAAAGAATCCCATTTACAATTGTATCCCCCCTAAAATTCCTAGAAATACATTTAACCAGGAGGTAAAAGACCAGTAGTCCAAAAATTATGTCACTGAAAAAAAGAAATTGAAGAAGATACAAGTAAGTGGAAGCATACACCATGTTCATGGGTAGGAAGAATTGACATGGTTGATATATCCACATTACCCAAAGCAATCTATAGATTCAGTGCAATCCCTACTGAAATACCAGTGGCATGTTTCACAGAACTAGAACATATAATTCTAAAATTTACATGGAAACACAAAAGACCCCAACTGTCCACAGCAATCAAAACAGCATGATACTGGCATAAAAACAAACACATCCATCAATGGATCAGAATAGCGTGTCCAGAAATAAACCCATGCCTATATGGCAATTAATATATGACAAAGGAGGCAACAGCATACAATGGGGCAAAGACAATCTATTCAATAAATGGTGTTGGGAAAACTGGACAGATACATGCCAAAAAAAAAAAAAAAAAAGAAATTAGACCACCTTCTTATACTATATATGGGAATAAACTCAAAATTGATGAAAGATTTAAATGTAAGACTCAAAACCATGAAACTCCTAGAAGAAAGCTCTCTGATATTTCTCTTAGCAATATTTTTTCTGATGTATCCTCGGGTGAGGGAAACAAAATAAATAAATGAGACTAAGTCAGACTGAAAAGTTTTTGCATAGTAAAGAAACCCATCAACAAAACAAAAAAGCAGCTTATCGAAAAGAGGATATTCACCTATGATACATCCAATAAGGGGCCAATATCCAAAACTTATGAAGAGCTCAAACAACTCAACACCGAAAAAAATACAATTAAAAAATGGGCAAAGAGCGGGGAGGGGACTATGGGGAGAAGGGTTTTCAGGAACCACTATAGAGGACACATGGACAGAACCAAGGGGGAGGGTGGAAGCAGGGGAGGGAGGTGGGTTTGGAGGGGGTCAGGGGAAGGGAGGGGAGAGGATGCAGACAACTGTAATTGAACAACAATAAAGTAATTTAAAAAAATGGGCAAAGGACCTGAACAGACATGTCTTCATAGGGGACATACAGATGGCTAATAGACATACAAAAACATGCTCAACTAATTATCAGAGCAATGCAAATTAAAACCACAGTGAGATGTTACATCACACCTATCAGAATGGCTGTCATCAATAAATCAACAAACAACAAGTGCTGGCGAAGATGTGGAGAAAAGGGAACCCTTGTGTACTGTTGGTGGGAACGCAGACTGGTGCAATCACTATGGACAACAGTATGGCAGTTTCTCAAAAAATTAAAACTAGAACTGCCTTTGACCCAGCAATTCCACTTCTGGATACATGTTCCAAGAAATCAAAAACACTAATTTGAAAAGATATAGGCATCCCTATGTTCACTGCAGTGCTGTCTGCAATAGCCACTATATGAAAGCAACCCAAGTGCTCATCAGCAGATGACTGCAGAAAGAAGATGCACACAATGGAATACTACTTGGCTATAAAAAAGTTTGCAACGACACAGATGGACCTAGAGAGAATTATGTTAAGAGAAATAGGTCAGGCTGATAAAGACAAATACTGTATGATTTTACTTGTATGTGGAATCTAAAGAACAAAATAAATGAACAAACAAAACAGAAACAGATGCACAGACACAGAGAACAAACTGAGGGTTGCCAGATCAGAGGTGGGTGAGGGGGGCTGGGTGAAAAAGGGGAAGGGATTTGGCAGTACAAACTGGCAGTTACAAGGTAGTCACGGGGATGTAAAGTACAATATAGGGACTATAATCAATAACATTGTAATACTTATGTGTGGTGCCAGGGGGTTACTGGACTTACCAGGCGATCACTTCGTAAATTACATAAATGTCTAACCACTATGCTATGCACCTGAAACTAATATAACACTGAATGTCAATTGTAATCAGAAAAAAAAAGAAAGGAAGAAATCAAGGGCCCTTCATATGGTCTGCACGACTCTCCCAGACCAGAAATCTGACGGGTCCTGGACCATCTAAATTTGCTGGCAAAGTTTTGAATGGACACTTACACTCCTGGGGAGAAGTCTCAAAGTTTTCAACAGATTCTCAAAGGGGTCACGACTGCCCCAGAAGGTTAAACCACTGCAAATGATTGCCCTTCAAATGTGATCACCTATCGTGAACCGATCTTTCTGTGCATAGGAGTGGTGGGCCCCTGAGGGCATGAGCCAGAACCCTGGCGGTAAGGGCTTCCACTGTCACGGTCTGCCCATCCTGATGGCCGGTTCACTGTCCGGCCATCAGGAAACACAAAGGCACGTGATGTCTGACTGAGTTCAGTTCCATCTGAGAACAAGTCCTGCTGGACAGCAGAGTAACAGGATGTAGGCTGTGATTGGGAAAGGGAAGAGGCAGGGTGAGGGTGAGGGTGCACTTAGCCAGCAGTTTCTGTGCTAAGAAATCAGCCGCTGGCACTCAGCCTCCGTGCGAATGGGCACCTGGCCAAGGATCTGCTAAGCTGCTGCCCTACTTGTGTGGCTGCTAAGCCTCCCCTCCCTGGCAACACTTTTGGTATGGAAGCGATTCGTTTTCTCCCCCCACAGCGTCTCAAAGTTGTTCCCAGTTGGAAATGAATCTCTCAGGCACACAGGGATTTAATCTGCTAAGGTGGTAGTTAGGGGACATAGTTATGCAAATCAGCAGTTAATTATGTTTAATTTTATAGATAGGCACTCTTTTTATTTACTCGTCTCCTAGTGCCTTTCTTGAATCATCCAGTTTTCACTCCGCTGAGTTTCTTAGCATATTAGAAAAGCACATTTCTTTTCAAAAACATAAAATGCATGCCTCTTACTAGTTAAAATAACTGACATTTCTCACACAAAACGATGAACTGACCTATCGGTAGAGGAAGAAAATCGATGACAAATGGCGTGTGGGTTTCTCTTTTCCAGTGAAATGCTTCAGTAGCCATAGAATCACTGAATTCTAAACCGGAACAAGACCAAGTGGTTACACTTGCACATCTCTTCCTATATGACCCGCTGTATTCTCCTAGATCTAACCCGATTTTTTTACATTACTGATTAGGAAACTGACATGACACCATTTGTACAGAGAACGGGAGGTGGGGGATGACAAGGGCTTGCACTCTGTGTGCAGGGTGGTGGCGAAGAAGAAATTGGAAGGCAGAGGAATTGGCGGGGCTGGCGACATGCTGGCCGAGGGCAATGAAAGAGGAAGGAGAGTCGAGGACCGAAAACATCCCGAAGCCCAGGGTCTGTAACTCCAGCGTCGGCGCCTGCTTGCTTTCTGGAATCAGGCAGGACGTAAATACGCTTTGGGACAACACTTAGAAACATTACACTCTATAAACACGCACAACACACATCCAGGAGGCAAACAGCAAAACAATCCCATGCCCACACGACCATCTTAAGATGGCCCGACTTTAAAGAAATTTCACGACAATTCCAATAAAGTGTTCAACAGGAATATGCGATGGGGCTATTGACCTTACTATTAAAATCTGTTAGTATTTCCAGCTAGGGTTTTCCAAATACCCCCGAGGCAGGTGGGTTTCACACATGCATACATTTGGAAGATCTGTATACAGATGGAAAGGTAACGAAATCTACATTTGAAACCCATTTCCACAGTAGGGTTTTAAAGGGCAGCAGCAGCATTTTAGGACAGGTGCTGGCGTAACTAATGCTCCTGCCAGCAATCTCTCCTATTTCCTGTGACCAAAGGTACTGCCCGGGCTAGGCCTGTCACTCTCCTCCTGCTCCAATTCCTTTCCCATGGCGGCAGCCACCCTCTGCCAAGCACAAAGCTCTCTCCGTCTCTCTCTGGATGGAGTTCAAGCTCGATACGATACAGCATAAACCCCTCTTTCCATTACTGATGGTCCATCCCTGCCCCGCTCTGCAGGGTCCTCCATCGCCCACCCTCCATCCCTGTCCACCGTCAGAGCAGAAATCAGCAGGGAGTCCCCTCCATGCTCACGTCACTTTCCAGCCTCTGCTCCCGTTTTTTGCAATTTGTATACAGTTGCTGCCATGGTGGAGACACAATTTCAAACTTCTCTTGTCAAACTCATTTTCACTGGGGGCCACATCAGCCTCGCGGTGGCCTTCAAAGGGCCAAAATAATTTTAGGACTGTGTAAATGTCACTACTCCTTAACTGTTAAGGAGTTGAAATTACATTGGGCCCTTTGAAGGCCACCGCGAGGCTGATGTGGTCCCTGGTGAAAAGGAGTTTGACACCCCTGCGACGAGACACCACCATAACGGGTTGCTGCGTAGTTCCTGTCATTAAAATGTTAGAGAAAGTGATTTACTGTAATTTATTCAGCCATTTTCCTTTTGCTGCCTTTTTGATTGCTCCTGATTGTTCGCTTTTGCAAAGCACACAGTGATGAGATATTTATCCATACAGCTTTATACTTATTTTCTTTTCCTTAGAAAAACTATCCTGAGGGGGAGTAGGGACTGAGACAAGGTATGCACCCCTTTATAGCTCTCAAAATACAGTCCAAATAACCCACAACGGTTATTTACTGGAAGCACTGCCAGTAAAAAACTGTAAAGCTTAGGACGACTTTGTGCATTAGGTAGGTTCAAGTCAGTCCAGTCTCGGGTGGGGTACATCCTCCGCAGCACTTTTAGCGGAGGAGGGAACAGCAACGAGGTACCTGTCTTGGGAACCTGTTTATGGTCTCATATCCTAAGAATTTACCCAGCTGGCTCTGCACCAGGCCTTCAGCTCTGCCAGAATAAAGCACGAAAGGCGAATCATGAATTTCAGGATGAAAATATTATGGATATACAATGCTGATGTGCAGAATAACGCACGGATTATCTATTTTCTCACACCTGACACACGCAGTGGCCCGATTTCCAGAGAGCACACTTACTCAGTATCTGTGCCAGTGACGAACAGAAGGCTAAATGCAGGCCCCCGACCATATTTTAGTTGTAAGTATACATCTAGGGATCATGCAATCTAGAAAAGGAGTTTACCACTGGCGGCAGCCCTGTGTATATAATGAATACCTTCCTAAATTCTGTGTTCCAGGAAAATCTTGGCATAGGAATGGATTTTGGCATTTCTGTGAAATGTCAGCTCAATGCATCATGGACTTCGTCTGTTAACTCAGTGCACTGAACTAGATGCCCTGGTAACTTAGCGTTGACTTGCTCTGCCTTGAACATGAAGATAATGAGGCACCCAACAGACCAGCTTGTCTTCTATACAAGATTTCTCCTTCTATCTTCTTTAAACCCATCCCATTTTAAACTGTCTTCCCCCTATTGTTTCCCATCACCTCCTGTTTATAAACTTTAGACTTGTGAATTGTTTGTTACCTCTTAAATCATGGTGACGTAGTGGTCAGAGGTCATACAAAGATAAAGGGCACAGTATGACATGTGGGTGAAAAAGGCGCCATGAGCCAAACCTGACAAGCTCAGCAGAGGCCCATGCGGCAGCCTTACAAACCCAGAGACCGAAAGTAGCCACACAGGATGGGCTGAACATAAAAATTCCTGACTCACAGCAAGTCGTGGAAGGGAGTCACGTCCTAGGCCCGCAGCTGCTTTGACAAAGGTCGATCTTTACCTCTGAAATCGCCTGTTGTCTTTGTGCATCTGAGATAACATACCTTTAAAAGGTCGGAGTAATTTTCTTTTCCAGACCCCGAAAGGCACAGCCGCCAGCACGAGGCCACACTGTTATCTCGTTCCCCGCATTCCATCTCCATGTGCTGTAACTGTTCACTGTTCTGTACCCGCCAATGAGAAGTATGTGCTTCTCCATTTCGCTTTTTATCCAATCCCAGAGACTCCCTGCTTTGCCTTTTCCAGCCCCTTAATCCACCACCAGTGGATTTCATGTAACCTCCTTATGTCTCCTCCTTGATTCTAAAGTATAAAATAAGCTGCAAAACTGCCATTCTCCCGAGCATTTTTCAATCTGTTGAGAGTTTGCTTCCTGGCAATTGTCAATCAGTTGGCTTAAAGAAACTCTCATAAGGCTTCTCTTAAGTTGGATGTTCTTTGGTTGACAGACCCTATCTTTTCAGAAGCTCGGGCACAGCTGACTCTGCAGTGGAAGTCCATTCATGCCAGATCAAACTTTTGAATGAAAGTAATCCATCAAGTATAGTCACATTTGAAAGAGTGGCTTACAGGCCAAATATAAATATAGAGCATTGCCTTACTTATTCTATGTCTTTCATTTGGGTTTACAACATTGCCTGTCCCTCTATTAAGAGATTCTGTTTTTTTAAAGATTTTTTACCACTGCTGGTAGCTGACTTGCCAGTTTTTTCAGATCAGAATGGCGGCAGGGGGAGGTGCTGGACCAAAGAGGACTGTCAGTCCAGCCTGGGGAAAGAAGGGGCTGGTTGGAAGGTGGACCCACCCAGAGCACATGGAAATTTGGGACGTTAATTAGGCATTCTGAGAAAGCACCTGGTCTATCCCATACCCTAAAGTATATAAACCCAGCGGAAGGAAGGGATGCTCTCCAGCTCACCTGGTGAATGCACTGGCCAATGATGGTGCCAGCCCCACACACAGGTTCCAGGAAATAGCCTGAAGCCAGACAGCAGCCAGGAACAAGCTAAGGTACCTGGATGACTGCTCAGCAGCAGCCTGCAGGTCCCAAGGACAGTACTTTAAATAGGACCAGGATCTCTTTCTTACTGAAGACTGCTGGATTTTGGTCTGGGTTTTGCAGAGGAGATGGGCTTTGAGACAAGAGCCTGCCATTCTCCCAGACCACGCAATATTCAAATAAAACCCTTTTCCTTTCTCACCAGCCTCTACCTCTAGAGCTTGCCTTTTGGTGGTGGCAGGCAGCCCTACCCCTGTTTGGCTCAGTAATAGGCTTCCTGAGCTACTCTGCTTGGTTATGCTGTCTGAGTCAAATATTATAACGAAGTCCCTGGATTCCTCTATGACCAATGTACTAATACCTGCCCTGTCCGTCCAATCAAAACTTCTCCATAATAACCAATCAGGATGCATAATGTTGACCAATAGGGTCTGCACAATTCAGATCAACCCTAAGTGCATAAATATGGATACTTCATTTAAAAAAAAAAGGGGGGACTTAATTGGGAATAGGCAGGAACTGCTGCTATAAAAGGCAGCTCCCCCTGTTTCAGAGGAATACAGTTTAAGTTGCTGCCCGAATCTGTTTCCGCCAGGCTGCAGCTCCTTTTGCTCAAATAAATGCTTGTTATTCTTCATCACAGTCTAAAATTACTTTCTGTTTACACTAGGAATACTCCCTCTCCCCCAAGCCTTGGTGATCCCAATCACCTACCATCTCTCTCTGCCGGCCTGCGCCTCAGCACTCAGCACCGCTGCAGGGAAATGGACAGCAAGGTGACTGGGGCCACCACACATGCGTAGCCACTCATCTTACCTGGTGCTCACTCAATACGGCCCAACAACTATGTCAAATCTCTGTTCTCCTGGGGGAGGAGGGCTGTATTTTTATCAAATGGAAACCCATATCCCCTTCTCTCCTGCTCATTGCAAGCAAGAAGAAGTCCCCGCTCTTCTCCAAAGCCAATGGGCACAATGTCCATCCACAGAGGTGGTCTAAAGTCTACCTGCCTCCACCTTTTCAGATAGCTGGTGTTAGAGACCGTCAGGATATCGTTATCCTTTCCCTTTTACAGAATCCTTTCTGTGCGTATTTATTGCCCAATTATTGCCTATGTTTAGGAAGTCCTTCCCTTACCCCACTCTCCAAATCATGCAGACCCAATGGGTCAACATTACTCATCCTGATTGGATGGACAGGGCAGGTATTAGTGCATTGGTCATAGAGGAGTCCAGGAACTTCCTTATAATATTTGACTCAGACAGCTTAACCAAGCAGAGTAGCTCAGGAAGCCCACATCCACTACTCTGCCGCCAAATACTACCTTCCCTTCCCTTCCTTATCTCCATTTAAAAAGACCACCCTTCACATTCTTCGTCTTGGTTTCTCGGCAGCACAGTTGATCTCTGCTTCCTTTCTTCCCCTGACTTCTGGGATACCACGTTGTTCCCCCCCTTTTTGTATTCCATGCATACTTTTTCTCAGGCTTCTTTAATGTCTTAGCCTCCTTTACCTGACACTGACATGTTCAAGGCTGGCCTTAAATAGTACCTGCTTCATAGAGCTACTGAAGGATTAAATGAGCTCACAAAATATGTAAAGGCTCAGAATGGTACCTGGCACACAGTAAATGCTAGGCTGCCTCTAGTTAACTTAGTCTACTCCCAAGCCTTCAATTGCTGGGTTTAGGCTGACTGTTCCCTAATGCCATGTCATCCTGCTGGTCTTTGCTCTGAGCTCTGTCACCGCCCCTCCTTAGACATCCCCCAGGACCTCCAATGCAGCATGTTGAAAATGAAACTTCTCCCTCCCTGCCCAAACTTGGTTTAAAGGGGATCACGGGCTACTTTGAGAATCTGATGCAAAATCCATCTCTTCTCATAAAAACTCACAAATGATATCATTTTGCAAACAACTGGAAGCAATTCACGGACCCCAAATTCCGTGTCCCTGCCTTAGAGAATGTTACCACTTGAGCTGAGTCTTAAAGGAAGAGCAGAGTTTCGCCTGGTGGACGGGCTTGGCTGGCAAAGAGGCCAGCTTGACAAAGGCAGGCCACTGGAAACCCCTGCTGGTGTGGCTCAGTGCGGGGTGCACGGGTAGACCTGCCAAGAAACGAGGCCAGAGGCGGAGGAACACCGTAACATCAGGGCTTAGACATCACGCCGAGATCCTTGCCTTTTATAGACGATGGAGCCACTAAAAGTTTGAATGGGAGAAACATGATCAGCATCATGCTTTAAAAATAATGATAGCCAACACGTATTGAGTGCTTTCTCTGGCTTTTTACACACACTCTCAGCAGGCAAGCTATGTGAAAGCTAGAGAGCGTGCCAGAGGGCAAGCTCTGGAAAAGCAGGGAAACTGGGAAGAGCTTTTTGATAACTCAGCGAAACTTCAAGGGATCTGGGAATAGGTGGCAGATACCTGACCAATAAGCATACACAGGAACTATTTTATTTAAATGCAGGCCACTTTACCTGTATCTTTAATTTAAGGCTGCTACTGAGGCTATAAGAATTCTTTAAACAATTCTGTCCGGTTACAACTGCACACTTTTGTGGCAGGTAGAGAACAGAAGCTCCAGTATCAGTATGTTCAGCAAACTCCTCCCAGGAGTCCTGGCAGCTGGGTGCTGCTCTTTGGGACCCTGGGGGTGATGGCAAGTACATGGATGGGGGGGGTCACAGATTCCTCTCCACCCACTTCTCCTATATTTGTTTTAGGTGAGCTTTGCAAATTGGGGGATGGGGGTGGGGGAAGACTACTCAGTGCTTTATTTAACTCAGCTGAAAAGGAGCTGGTTAGTTTTGTTGCTTTCTTCTATTCGTGGTCCATCCATCTAAAGGTAGGAGGGGGAAAAAGCCAAGGATCTTCCACTGAAGTTGATAAATGCCACATATACAAAATGTGGGGAAAAGCAAGAGAGTTCAGTATTTTTGGAGTCAGGCACCCCTCTGGAATGTCACTGGGTTCCATAGGGAACCACAGACGCTCACACGTTTGGATAACACAGAAAGGCCGCTGCAGGGTGAATGCTTTGGGCACAATGTCCAGATTTGGGCTAGCACCCGCTGTGGTGCTACCGGGAAGGGTGGGGTGGGGCTGGGAGGAGAGGCGGAGCAGGGAACCCTTCTTGGGGTCAGGTCGGAAGCCTGGGTTCATTCTGGGGCTGGATTCTCTTCCAGCCCTCACTCCGTTTGCCAGCCCCTGAGATTAGTCGAAACCTCCCCACCCTTCCAGAATCAAGGCTTTCCGTCCCGGCAGCTCCAGCCTGCCCCCAGGGTTACTCCGGATAGGAAAAGACGCCCACCCTTTCCTCCTGGGTCAGTACCCGTGTCCTGGACACATCCTGGCCGTGGCGCTGACTCTGCACTGGGAAATTCTCGAGAGAGAGAGAGGCTGGTTGGGAGCCTCCACAATGACTTGCACCTCCCAAAGGACGTTGGGGCAACTAGTTTCATTGGGAGAGGGCTGGTTAGTCACCGAAGGTTTGGGGTAACTGAGTCGTTGAAATGAAAAAGGCATTTCTTTAAATACGCCTTCCTTCCACCTGTAGCCAGGCAAAGGGTTCCGGGTGGGACAGGCACGCAGAGAGGGAAGGAAGTTCGGCGGAGAGGAGGGAAAGTCTCGGCAAGCTCAGTAAAGTCTTAAAATGAAAAATGCCAACTTAACGACTTCTGAAAGACTTTTAGGTGCGGGGTGTCCTATCCTCTTTTCCTTATCCCGGATTCCCCCATCCGGACTCCAGGGGGCTCCGGAGTCACAGGCAGAAAGTCCTCATGGGAGGTCGAAACAGGTGCAAGAGCATCTCTCATCTCTCTAACAATGACCTCAGGGGGACACTGCATTTGCCCGGCGCACCACATCATCTTAGTAATAACGGAGGGCAGGAGGGGGCTGGTGGGGGGGCTGTGTGGATGTTGGGGGGTACTCTGAACCTTGAGTCTTTCCACTCCCCCCGCCCCGGAGTGGGCCTGTCCGGCCCGGGGCAGCCATGGACCACGCGACTCTGCACTCAGAGCCTGCCTGGGAGGGAGCAGACACACCGCAGCCCCTCCGGCTTCCTCTGGGGGCCGGCCGCCCCGGGCGCCCCATTCAGCTGCAGCGGCTCCAGCTCCGGCTCCGCCGCGGGGTCCAGGAACGTCCGGGCCAGAGAGGAACCGCGGCGCAACTCAGAGAGCGCCTCCCACCCACACCCGGTCGGGCTTACCCTCCGGTCTCGGCGCCCGAGTCCACACAGTCATCCTCCTCCTCGCCGCCGCCCGCCTTGCGGTCCATGGCGCGCTCCGATCGCGGGCGCCGGCGTGACCTGGGACGCGCTCCCTCCGGGCCGCCCAGCCCAGGGCAGCCGGAGCTGGCAGGCGTCCCCGCCAGCTTCTCCGGGTCTCAGCTCCTGCAAACAACTCCGGCGCCGCCCACGGTCCCCGCACCGCGCCCTCTCCTGGCCACGTGTGGCCTGGCACCGACGGCCGCTTCCACCCCGCCCCGCCCCTCACCGCTGGGCGTGTGAGCGCGGGCGTGCAAGGGTGTGTGCGTGCGCAAGAGAGTGTGTGCACCGGGTGTGAGCGTGTGCACGTTGTGTGTGCCTGTGCAAGAGGGTGTGGGAGTGCGCAAGAGGGAGTGTGCACAGTGTGGGAGCGTGCGTGCGTAGATGTGCACATGTGCGCGAGCAGTGTGAGCTCGTGTGTGGCGCGCCTGTGTGTGGTGTGTGTGCACGAGCGGGAGAGGTGTGTGAGGTCGCGTGCGCCCGTGTTTATGGTGTGATGTGGCTGGGTGGAAGTACGTATTTGTGGGTGTGCATGTCTGTGTGCGTCTTGGGCTCCTGTGCCTGTCCGTGCTTTGTAACCATGTGTGGTGTGTGTGAGTGTGTGTGTTTGTGTCCGTGTGCGTGCATGGGACCGCCCCCTCTCTCCAGGGCCCACGGCCTGTCAATCAGAGTCCCAGGGATTGCCCCGAGGTTCCCGAGCACGGAGGTTCCCGAGCCCTGCCAGGCAAGCAGCACGGAGAAATAGATGACCGCCTTGTGAGAGAGAGCAAGGAGGGATCTGTCTCGCTTCTGGGATGTTAGCACACCCAGGTGTTTTTTAATAGTTTCCTCAGAACTGCCAGCACCGAATTCATTATCGGCTTTCTTAGCACAGATCTGGGTGGCTTCCCACCATCCAACTTGCCAGTTTACAATCTGTGTCATGCATTCTTCTGCTATTTTTTAAACAAAATATCTTTAAAAATAATTTAAAGACCATTGCCTACACCTTCAGTCAGGAGTTGTAGCAGTGAGGGGATAGTGGATGTTTGTCCAGGACCAGGGTCAAGGCCTCAGGGTGAGTTAGTGGTCCTGGGTCGGGGAGCGCACTGCCCACAGTCAGGTGAGGCTGGAGGGAGGGCAGCTTGGGGGGCAGAAGGGGTCAGACCAGTCTGGATTTAGTTCTGACAGCCCTGTCCCAGCCCTTGGAAGGCACTCACTTCTACTTTCTTTTGTTTCAAGGCAAGTTATTTAAGCTCTTTGAAACTTAATTTGCTTATCAGTAAGATAGGGTGATTTACATGTGCCCAGCAGCCTGCCGTGAATGTAACGAGTTTATATATGTAAGATACTTAGCATCAGTCCTGACAGAGCCCAGCTCTAGGCAATGGCAGCCACCGTGGAATCCCAATCTCAACTTGCAAAGCTGTGTCTCTCTGGGTGACAAGTGATATGGTGAAGAGGAATATATTTTCCTTCTCTCCCTCCCCTTTCCCTTTATTTTTTCCTTCCCACTTACCTACCTAAATATCACTCCCTTCTGACTCTTAAATTACACAAAAGAGAAACCAATTAGCAAAAGAATAGAAATGCAGCCTCATCATGAAGAAAAAAAAATCACACATGTAAATATGCCAACCCCAAATCATAACTGAATCCCCTACCAAGCATAGAATTCCTTTTACACGAAAGAGAAATGGGCATATTCTACTCAATTTGTGCTCCTTAGCTGAAAGGATCGCGCCAGTTCTTCAAGGGAGATTCCCCCCACTGCAAGGGACTGCCTTATAAAAGAAAATTTGCAGATGAAGCAAAAGACACTTTGTAAGTTAATGATGATTTTAAATGTATCAATTCATTTAATAACTACTTAACCAGACAGGAGGGTCAACCCTGAACACACAAATGAGAGAACCAGTGGAGGGACCAGGTGGCCCTTCAATGTGACAGAGTTCTTGTCATCTGTCTGGAGGGCCAATGGAGGGACCATCGCACCCCTAGGAAGGAAGATGGATTTAAGACAGAGGTCAGAGGAAAAAAAGAGTAAAATCTGCATGGCCCTTAGAAGGAGGATTGTGGAAAATGAGAATCTACTTCAATTATTTCGGTCTCTTTTAAATATTCTGACAAAGATCAGACCAGACAGAAACCCTGGGCCACGTCTCAAAATGATGCATCGATTCAGGTCCCCTGGACCACGGGGACCCGGGTGGTAGTTACCACTGGCGCCGTGTCCGAGGGAAACGCAGCAATGCATTCATTATCCAGAAGAAAAGTTCGAAGGCTGATCGGCGTCCCTCTCAGCAGGCGTCTCGTGGACCGGTCATTCGGTCTTAGGAGCCTCGCTGTTTGTGTTACTTGTTTCCGGAAATAGAGCTGTCGGCAGGGAACCAGCACAGGGATGTGGCATGACCGCTGTAGGGTCTCTTGTCCATGACCTGGTGTGGTCCCCGGGCTCTACTGCCAGCTATTTAGCGTCTATGATGTTAACCGTGGGGGGTGAGAGGCCCCCCTCCCTCACCTCTGGAAGATGAGAGCAGAGGAGTGTCACTCTCTGCCCAGGATGCCCTGCCTACTGTCCTGAAAATGTCCCCTGAGTCTGAGAACAGCGTGGGAGGGACACTGAGCCGTGGCAGGAAGGTAAGAGTCCAGGAACCAAGAAACCAGACTTCCGGCCCTGACTCCATCCTGTCCTAGAGGGAAGGGGTAGACCATCACCTGTGTTCAAAGCTCTTACTACCTGTCCTGTTGGGGTGGGAGCTTTACATACGTGATCTCTTTAAATCCTCAAAAAAACAAAACCCTCAAAACAAAAAACAAAACCCTTGAGGTTCTCATCATCCTTAAAATGGAGTCATTGGTATAAATCTCACAAGCACTTGAAGCTCTCCAGAAACTTTGAAGCATAGGAATATCAGACGTCAGTGATTTCTTTAATTACATTTTCTCAAACAGGTCTGAATAGCGCTATTTCTATTTCAGCCACAATGCTTTTTTTCAGGCTTTGTCGATGTCATCGCACGTGTTGGTATTAGAAAACAAGGCTCTTCATTCATTTATTTATGGAGCACTCTGCATGCCAGGCAGTGGCTGGGTGCCAGGGACGCCCCGGGGAACAGGTCAGAGGTGGTGGCTGGCCAAAGGGAGCTTTCAAGGTCAGTTTGTCATGTTCCAGGCCCCATGGGCAGGCCTGGCCTTCCCACCAAGACTGACCTTCCTCAGAGCGCACCTCAAGTCCCAGATACGCCCCCACCCACCCACCCCAGACGGGTGCATAGTGCCATCAGCCACTAGGGGGAGCCTAGAATATCAAAGCCCTTTCCTGGAGGGGGAAAAAAATCTCAAAATAATCTGATGGTAAATAAAGATCATCAATTTTTTTTAACATATTTTATTGATTATGCTATTACAGTTGTCCCATTTTCCGCCCTTTCTTCCCCTCTGCTCCCATACCCCCCTTATTCCCTGCCCTTTAGTTTTTGTCCATGGGTCATACACATAAGTTCTTCGGCTTCTACATTTTCTATACTATTCTTAACCTCCCTCTGTTTGTTTTCTACCTACCATTTATGCTATTTATTCTCTGCCCCTTTCCACCTTCTCTCCCCCTACCACTCCCCTATTGATATCCCCCCCACCTTATATAAATCCCTTTAACATTTCATACAATAAAGGCTGGGTGGTGATGAACTCCTAGAGCATCAATTTTGATGGTAAAAAAAATTAGTAATCAAGAAGGCCGAAGCCACTGGGAAGGGGCCAAAGCTTTCGAACAACTGAAGATAAGCAGATTTATGATAAGAACTTCAAGGGTTAGAGATTGAGAAACAAATAAAAATCTCCTAGGTATGGGATTTTCCTGGGTTTGAGTTTAAAGTTAGAGGGAATGTAGGCCACTTCCACTGCCTGAGTTTAAACCTTCTGGACCATTTGTTATAAGGCCGGCCTGCTCTAAAACAATTCTTTAAAGGAAGTGCTCGTTTGGGGTATCCAGCAGTCATTAGAACACGAAGATATGTTGGCTTGGGAGGTTTGTTCATTTATTTTTATTTAATACTTTGTTTAAAAAAACATGTTTCCCGGGGGAAAAAAATCCAGGTTAAAGAGAGATGTGATAAAAAAAAAAAAAAGAAAGAAAGAAAAAAAGGAAAGAAACACAAAAACCCCTTTCTTCCAAGTCTCCAGAAGAGCTTGTCTGATGTGAAAAATAAATATTATGATCATGACAAGAAAAATTATCAACTATTGACAAATCTACTTACACAAAGAAAGCCACTAGCCTTACATGCAAGCAGAAGGGGACCAGATGGCAAGGGGAACATGAAACTAAAGATAAACTGTTGAGTTGGAAAATAATCTCATTAAAATATAAATGACTGGGCTCCGATATGGGAGCGCAGAGATAGTGGTCCAGCCTTGGAGCCTGTCCAAGAACTCTCAGCCCGCAGTTTATGGCTGAGCTCTGGAGACCAAGAACAGAGGTGCCCATGGTCAGCTCCCTCTCCAGCTGCCGGGGGGCCGGGGAAAGATGAGCCGGGGTGGGAAAGACCTCTGGAAAAGTGCTGTGGAAATTTAAGAATACAGTGAAACCCCACACCCAGGACACACTGCCCTCCAGGCCGCTGGAGGATACCGGTGCCATCTGGGATTGCGGTCGGGTCACCTACCTATTGTTATGTTCTTCGTCTAGACTTGGAGAGGCTTGGCCCTCTGTCCCCTGCTCATTCTCACACTTCCCTTCCTAGTGACCTGCCTTCCACAGCTAACTGTCTGCATGAGTCGGCTCGGGCTGCCGCAACAAACATCACAGACCATGGGGCTCAAGCCCTAGAAATTCATTTCCTCGAAGTTTGGGAGGCCGGAAGTCCAAGATGGAGGCGTGGGCAGGTTTGGTTGCTGCTGAGGCCGCTCTCCTTGCCTTTCCTCGGGGTGCACTCATCCCTGTGTCTCCGTGTGTTCCCAGATTTCCTCTTTTTATGAGGACACCGATGATATTCGATTAGGGCCCACCCGAATGCCTCATTTTCACTTAATTACCTCCTGCAAGAACTCACCTTCAATGAGAGTTACGTTCGGAGGTACTGGGGGTCAGGGATGCGATAGACGAATTTGAGGCGCACGACTGAGCCCACAACGCTGCCTTGGGAGAAGTCCCACGTAGGAGGCAGGCTGGAGTCGTCATGGGCAAGACCGGATTTTGATGCCAGCCAGGCTGCCTGAGTTCAAGCCCTTCTTCTATCACTAGGCAGGCAACCTGGGGCGAGTTGCTCGGCCTCTCTGAGAGTCAGTCCCCGGTTTGCATCACTGGCAGCTAAAGGCTTCGTGAGGACTAGGGAGTTGCTACAGAGAGCACTGCCGCAGAGGCTCGCACGAGACAAGCGTTGGCTGTCATCAGTTTGCTCTGCAGCTGGCTCCCAAATCTGCATCTCTCTGCGCGAGCTCCCGCGGGTCTGCGTCTACTCTCCAGGTGCTCTTGACCCTCTGCGCACCAATGCCATGCACTCCTCCCTCCTCAGAATGACATTGACCTGGGTGTCCTGCTGGATCTGGCCCAAGCAAGACAGAGACCCCGCCTGCCCTTTGAACGCTGGCAGTCATGAGTGGAAGATTCCCACCAGGGAACCCCAGACCTCGATACACTGGCCTTAATGTTATGGCAGAAGCGTTTGACATTCAGCTGAGAAACATGAAGGAGACGCTGTTAGAGCCACTGTGGGCGCAGCAGGGACAGATCCTGAGCAGGGCCGGCGGGGGGGCGGTGCGGAAGCAGAGGAACGGGTGGGAATTGACTGAACAGAGTTGAGACAAAGCGTGAGTGGACTTCACCAGACAGACGGAAGGGGAAGGCAGAAGCCCTTCTCCTTTGAGGTCTACACCATTCAGCATTCCTTTCCCCTTTCCACGGCCCCCCCACCCCACCGCGTCCTCCCCTGCTCCTGTGGATATAACAGGCGTCCTCGTTCCTCCCCCGCAACGAGATCCTTGGCATTTGCTGACAGTCGTCCTCACCCAATTTGTGCCTTCATTTTGCAGCTACTCCCAACAGCAATTTCAAAACTCCAAGATGCAAATTTATGATTACAGATTCCAGTCTTTTCCCCTCCTGCTCTTGTCTCCCCACCCTTTCTGAACCTCGAAAAGACTTCTATTTATACGTCTCAGAGTTGAAACGTCCCTGAAGGTCTCGGGACAGCCCTTCAGCACAGCTGTGCCGGCTTTCCCATCTGCGGCCCACGCACAGGACAGCGCCCGGCCCCACCCGGACTCTCTCCCCAGCCCCTCCCCACCCTCCCCACCCTCTGCCCCTCTCCGCGGTGGATACTGTCCGTCCACTGCTTGTCCATCGGCTGCTCTGTGTTGGGGACAGTACTCAGCACACGAGACGCACAGATCAAAAGGACACAATCCTTGCCTGGACATTGCCGCCAGCTCTATTTAAGAGTTCAAAGAGTAACCTGACAGTTTGAAAACAACGTGATCATCTTTCTCAAACCCAAAGTCAGGCAGGGGAGTCCTTCTTTGTCTGGTAATTCCTGGACCCTTTATGTAATACCTATGGGGGTACTCACCCTGTTTGCTGGCTGTGGTTTTTTTTTTTTTGTTGTTGTTGTTTGTATGAGAATAACACCTGAGAGCACTTTTTCTGTGCAGCGGGTTTACCAGTGCGGGGTGGTGGGGCACTGACTGAGAAGCACTCTCAGGTGGGCTGGAAAAGCCTCCCGCTCAGACCACCGCTCTGTGCCTTGCCCTGCGGGCATCGTCCTGACTGTGTGTCCTGGCTGTCCTCAGGGTGGCCACAGGAGGAACACCTGACCGTGTGTCTGGGGTTCCCTGACCTGGCCGCGGCGCTGCTCGCCCTGGAAATGTGGTTGTGTTCTCACTGCAGAGTCTGGGAACCTGAGCTTGTCAGAACGCATGAAGAGCACCTTCGAAATGAGCCTACTCTAGCCTACTCCGAAACTGGCCTACGGCTTGCCCCTTCTCTCTGCTCTCCCTTCAACTTCTCCTGGGGTCTCTCCCATCAACACTTACATACGCTCATCTCTCTCATGTTGAAAAAGAGAAAGAAACTCTGTAAGCCCACATCCTCTCTCATCAGCTCCCAGCCATCCCCTCAGCGAATTTCCCGAAAGCACTGTGCGTATTTATCATCTCCATTTCCTTTCCGCCCTGGGTAGGTTTCCGTTTCCTCGACCCCGCTGGCTCTTCCCTTCTGGGAACCGTCTCTTCCCTGGGTGGTCGTGGTTGGATGCTCCGCGTTTTCTCCCACCGCTCTGGTCCTGTCCACGTGGTCTCCTGTGCAGCGTCCTCTGCCATCCTTACGGACGCGAGTCCTCCACGTCTGTCCCTCAGCTCTCTCCTTCCTCTTCTCTGCACCCTGTCACTTAGCCCACGATTCAGCGGATGCTCAATGGCTCCCAGAGAGAATCCAGCTCTGACACCTTTGCTGTGCCTCCGGCCTGTCAATCTTGCTGTCTCCTTGGCCGCTTTGCTGGGATGCCTCAAAGGACGTCCAGTGGAAGTTACACCAGCTGGACTCAGGATCGCCCCTCACCCCGCCGTGATTCTTGCGGGGAGTGAGGCCATCATTTGTCTCAGTACCAAGCCAAGGATTTGATATCATCTTCAAAAACTCTCTCCCCGCCTTAGCCATTCATCAATTCAGCAACTGGTCCTGCCATTTCTGCTCGCTAGGGGGGCCCTGAAACATGGCTCTTGCCTCCGACTCCACTGTCATCGGCTTAATCCATTCTTTCCTCTTCTCTAGGCTCGCTGGTCACACGAGTTTTTCGAATGGCCCCCCACGCCCACTCCTGCCCCCCTCTTCAGTCACCACACCATCGCCAGAGCACCTCCCCGCAGGGCAAGTCTGCCCAGGCCGTCCCCTCAGCAGCCAACACGATTGCAGTAGCTTCTGTTGCTCTTGGGATGGAGACCGGAATTGTGCCAAGTCGTGTGCCGCCGCAGTCCCGGCCTGTTTCTCTGCGCCGCTTGCACTCCAGTCGCACTGCCTCCTTCAGTCCCTCCAGCGGCCAGCCGCACTCTCTCCTCAGGCACAGACCTGGGCTTGCGCTGGCTTCTCTCTCTGGGCTGCACTTCCTGGCTCACCGTCACCTGGTTGACGGCTCCTTGGTGGTCACATTGCCTCCCAGTCATCACTGCCTCCTTGACTAGATGTGCCCTTCTTTGTGCACCCAGAGGACCTTACCACAGTGCTCATTGTACGTTTGTGTGGTCCTGCAATCATTCCCTCCTTTCGCCTCTGAGCGAGAGCATCGTGAACGCCGGAGGATGCTGTTCACCGTGGTACCCTCACTGACAGTGTTTGATACGTGGATGACTGCAACAAGTTGTGTGCCTAAGTTGACACGGAGCCCAGCACGCAGTGGGTCTCCTTCAAATATTTCCAAAAGGGTGACTGAGCCCACGGGCTGTGAATGGTCAGATGCCTCTTCTAATCCCTTGGAGGGAACTAGAAAAAGTCTCAAAGATGTTTACTGTTTCTGAAAAAAGACTTACGGTTTAACGAATGAATTCTTTACGGCCAAGACAGTAAATGTGAGAGAGCAGACACAGTTCACATAACTGTCTCACTCCACTGGGAAATTTCCTTACTGGAAGAGGCACGGAAGAGGGTCCCCGGAGTGACCATGGTAAGTCCCCACTGCCCTGCAGGGACTGCGCCCTGCACTGCCCCAGGCACCGGTCACTCAGTGTGGGAAGCAGTGTGTCGTGCCCTGGCTTTAACACTCTCACTTTTCCAGAGTAGTTTCCAGAGTTCCGTGCACTGTATCTGCATCACCCCTGGGAATTAGATCATTTTCTTCCCAGTCTGTCTTTGACCAGCGGCCTTGCAGTGTGATGGCTGCCGCCACCCCCCCAGGGCTCTCCCAGGGTAGAGGTTGCTAAGCACTGAGAGGTTTTTTTTTGTTGTTGTTGGAGGCTGTAGAATCTTCTCTTCTGGAGGGGACAGCAGCTGCCTTTTAAACACAGCGATTCCTTAGTTCCTCGGGGTTTGGTTAAATGTTTTCCTGCCGAAGGGCAGTGGATTGATTCCAGGAGTGCCACAGGTCTCCCCCCGTGTGTTGATGCCATGATCCTATTAATGCTTGACAGAAGGACAAGTCTAAATGTGCAATGCCACCTCACCCCTGAGTTTTCTCCTGGGGATGGAACTGAATAGAAAATGGAATATGTAGTGATGGGAATCTGGCTGTGTGCTTTGGAACAGTAACTAAGCTGCACAGCTTGGTCACCTAGGAAACAAGCACAGCCTGATCAGAGGATGTTGCAGGGCTTATGCTACTGACTCAAAATTTATCTGCATTTGGCTACATGGTGGGAGCACGTGTGACATTTTATCTGTGAGTCTGGGCACACTGTCGAGTGGGGTGCTCAGTGACAGAAGAGGCCAGGAGTGCATGCACCAAAAAGATCGACATGCCAATGCTGATTCTATGTTATAAAAGGTGGGAGGTGGGTCAGTGAGATGCCAGAGCTTTAGGCTGTTTTGCATATGATACTAAGTTTCAGAATGATTCAAAGAAAAAAATAAAGACTGCAAAACATCTGCACATTTGGTTAACACTGATGCCAAACAGTAAGATATTTGAAAACATTCAAACGTCTGGCATTACAATAACAGACTTTTTGGATAACGAATTATGTGTTTTTTTCAATTCTTTATTTTGGTGCCGCATAAGTCATTTTTGAAAAGTTGATCATGTGTAACTAGGATTCACACTGCATTTCAAAATATAACCTTTGGCTATCTAAAGAGCTGTTTTTTTTTTTTTAAATAAACATTTTCCAATTCTATCATGGAATTTTTCCCAAGAGAAAGACGATAGACATTTGAACTTGATCTGCAGGCAGCCACGCCCTTCCCTCGCATCACCCCTGCTGGGTCTCCTCCCACGTCTCTGGAGGCTGCTGCTTCTCACATTCGTTTGCCAGATCTTACCGGTCAGTCTGACTTCTTGCGATGGAGTCTCCCCCTTCCTCCAGTTCAGTCCCTCACCCTCACCCCCAGCCCGACTCGTTCTCTGCTCATTTCCTTGGAGATTCTATGCATGCTCATGGCTACAAGTACTGTTGTTAGGCTGATGATTTCTAGATGTGTGTCTTTGAACAGTCCTCCCGTCTGAGCTTCAACATGAGTCCAGTTCCCTCCACGGCATTTCGCTGGGAATTTCTCAGAGGTGTGTCGAATTCCAAAAGTCCAAAGCAGCAGTGATGCTCTTCCTCCCCTAACCCGCTGCTTCTCCTCCGTGTTTCTTAGTAAATGATCCTGCCGTCTACCAGCAACCACGGAGTCATCTTTGCTTGCTCTATCTGCCCCACCTTTCACAGCCAGTCACCCGATTGTTCCCGTGTCTCCTCCAACATCATCCCCTCCTCAGTCAAGGCCACCATCTTGCTGACCTGCGTGACTGCGCTAACCTCCTGACACCCCGGTATCCACTCCTGCCTTCTGAAATCTATTTTCTACCCCAGGCAGAGAAGTTTTATTGAAATGCAGACCAGGTTATGTTATTTCTCTGCTTAAAGCCCTCTGTGGTCCCCTAACACCTGTAAGAGCAGCGGGAAGAATGGGCTGGCAGGGCAAGACTCTGCACCGTGTCTTGGAGATGGTGAGCTGGAAACGCCTGTGGGACACCCAGTTAGGGACCCCTGGGCAGAGGCACGCAGAGATGGTAGTAGGAGATGTAACCAGAGTAGTTGCTGCCTTAACTAAGAAACCGGGGAGATGTTATGAAGAGAAACTCCATGTTCCCTCAGGGCTCACAGAACGCTCACAGGCCGGGTGCGGCCACAGCGCTCTGGAGACTCAGAGGACGGGATGTCTGATTTGCTGCAGCGCGAGGTGTTTTGAGGGCAGTTTTGATCTCTGATGTGCAGTCATGTCAATTCATTAATTTAGACAGAGGATTCTAACTACCCATTTCTCCCAAAGAATGTGCTGAGTTCACGGCTCAACACATTTTTTTTCTAAAGACAAATTAGCATACAGCAAATTATAATCAGGAGGCCGCTTGGTGAACATAATATCTAACCTAGAGAAGTGAGATGAATGGTTCTTACTGAATTGTTGGTCCTGAATTTTCTTAGACATGTTCCTAGGCACTGTTCATCCGGTGTCTTAAAGTTCTCTTGGTGCTTAGCGAAACACGAAGTTGGGACAAAAACAATGAAGCAGCTTTTACTTATATATGAGAATTTTTTCTACAAATGGATTTTGCTCCCTTATAAAAACAAAACAAAATAATCCAGCAAACAACCAAAAAAAAAAAAAAAAAAGAAAGAACAAAAAAGAAAAAAGAAAAAAACAACCCCACAAGGCTACGGAAATGGTCAGCATTTAGTCAGAACTATTTAGCTCAAACTGTATCATAATTCTAAAGGTAACTTTGTATTCTCAACAGGAACCAGCTGGAAGAATGTTCTATTTTATTAAACGTTTGCCCTGAGGAACATAAAGCAGTTGAGAGAACAGCCATTTGGTTCCCCTCTTGTCCATGGATCTTAGGGAAAAACAACAACTGCAGAGTTGAGCCCTGTGCTTCTGATGTCATTGCCTTCGGGGAAAAGGAATCAGTGAGAGGCGAGATCTGCTCTAATGAGCCGGAGTTGGGAGAGGCAAAGTGAGGGTCCTGAGCTCAGAAGCGCTGAGAGTTGGGGCCTCCCTCCCACCCCCCCCATTAGAACGACAGGGGGAATTTAATCGAGAGCCAGGCACACTTCTACACCCGGGACGTGCATTAACTCACTGAGTGTGTCATCTCCAGGAAGCAGCGGCTCTACTTCTCTCCCTCCCATGGACAAGAACAGCGAGGCACAGGGAGGCAGGTGACTTGCCGAAGGCACAGGGCCAGTAAGAGGCTGTGCTGGGATTTGAACCCAGGTGGATTGATTCCTGAATTCATGGTCTCAAGATCCCTCTTTCCTTTTAATCTCCTTAGAAGAGAGAGAGAGAGAGAGAGAGAGAGAGAGAGAGCCCCAGGGTGGTGATTCCAGGCCCCAGAAGAGCCAATGTCACACTCTGGCGGCCACCAGCAGTGTGAAGAGACAGCTGCCTAGAGCCTGTTCCTGCCGGGGATCGGTGGGGGATGGGCTGGGGGGGG
>PVJI01005605.1:0-95513 GCA_004026765.1 Micronycteris hirsuta
CCATCACACACCAGGCCTCCAGCCAAAGACAGGAGACAGAGAGGGAAGGAGATGCGGGTGTCTCCACACATTTTTACTGGTTCCCGGCTTATTGGAATGGAAGCAAACAAGTATTTGGAGAGAGCCATTTAAGTATAAAATAAATATTAATGGGGGTGCTTCTAAGTTGCCAATGAAAATAGAAAAACTGGCAGCACCACTGCCATTTTGGACCAATCAATGGGATATTAGTGCCTGTTCTAGGAAGGGAGTCCTCTAGGAGGGAGAAGGTGAGAAAAGAACAGATCGATGGAGAGGCGAGAGAGTCTGGTGAGGCGGACGGACGGCGAGGCAGCGAGACAGGAGCGCGGCAGAGAAAGAATGAGACCGAGCGGGATCACTCGGGGCAGAGCAAACGCTGGAGAGAGGTACCAATTATCATAATTGAAGGTAATGGTGCCGAGGCGCCAAGCAGCTCCGCTCTGCTGTACGTCAGCAGCCCGGCCCAGATGCGCCCGCAGCCGCGCTGGGCTCCTCCCCGCGCCTCCCCGCGGTGACCAGCCCCCCCGCCCCCCGCCGCCCCGAAGTGCGCGCGGTCTCGCGCCGGCGGCGCACCTGCCGCGCCCCGGCTGTTCCTGCCTCGCCCGCCGCCTCCCTCCCTGTGGCCGCCCGAGCGGCGCTGCCGCGCCAGGAGGTGACACGGGAGCGCGCCCTTCTGGCCTGACAGCCTCCCCCGGGCTGCGTCCGCGGGTGCCGGAGACGACGCCGGCCCCGTCTGTGCGCGGCTGGGTCCGTGATCCTGCTGTGCTTCCCAGTCTTACCCCCAATAACCCTTTCCCCTTTTTCCTCTAAACTCGGAACTGAAGTTAGGTCTTGAAAATAATCCACACGGGAGCAGGGAGTGAACGAACGTGGTGCACAGGACAGCAAAGGGCTTTATGGTTCTGCTTTGTTTTGACTAAAGTATATTTCACGTGCATCATATTAGTTTCAGGTGTACAGTACGATCCAGTGACTCGACACCTGTATCCTTTGCAAAGTGATCTCCCTAAGTCTAGTAACCATCTGTCACCCCAAAGTTATTACCATGTTATTGACCATATTCCCTGTTGTACATTACATCCCAGTGACTTATTTACTTTATAACTAGAAATCTGTACCTTTTGATCAATCCCCTTCACCTTTTTTACTCCCCCCACCCCCACCAAAGGGCTTTATTGTTGTTTAACTTCTGACCAAAATGGCATCTCTGAATTTTAGTTTTAAGAGGTCAGGGGTAAAGGAATAGCAGCGCTTTCCTGACTGGCACCCCACAGGTGTAGGAACAAAGCAAAGGAAGTTTGGGGCTGTGAGTGAGCTGTGTTTTTAAATCTAATATATATGCTGTATATATTTTGTATATATTCTGTATCTTCTAACCTTGCTAAACTCGTTTAGTAGTTCTAGTAGATTTTTGGTCGATTCTATCAGATTTTCTACATAATCAAAGGTTGTCAGACTTTCTTAAACTACTATTTTACTAAAGCTAGTAAACAGTTAAGATTTGTGGTCAGTACATTCTCTGCCATAACTGACCAGCCGGGCCACTGTAGCCTGAGGCCAGCCACAGACAATGCAGGGTGGGGCAAAAGCAGGTTCACAGTTGTTTGTATGAAATATAATATAATAATTAATAAATAATAATAGAAGGATAACTGTTTTGTGTACTCACAACTGCAAACTTATTTTTGCTCTACTCTGAAAATTTCTGGTTAGAAAAGTAATGCATGGTTGTAGAAAACTTGGAAAATACAGGAAAGAAATGTGAACCTTTTGTGGCTGGGACAGCTGGCAGGACAGACTGCCAGGCGCCCAGTGCCTCCAGCAGCACCAAACAAAGAAGAGGCAGCAAGGTGATTCCCTCCTTACCCCCGCCCCAGGGGGCCCGGCATTAACTTGGGCAACAGTGTATGCCTTTAGCCAACTATTGGTAAACCTCTGTAGACCAGCCCCGGCCAGGTAGCTCAGTTGTCCCCATGCACCACCCCAAGGTTTGGGGTTGGATCCCCAGTCAGAGCACATACCAGAATCAACCAGTGAATGCATAAATAAGCAGAACAAGAAATTGGTGTTTTTCTCTCTATCTCAAAAGAAATAAATAAATATTAAAAAATTTTTTAAAACCTCTTAGACCTGTTTTGTCATCTATAAGTTTTGACTAGTAGAATGATCCCTAAGATCACCTCCGGATTACAGAGGTCCCCAATCTTTTTGGCACCAGGGACCGGTTTCGTGGAAGACAATTTTTCCATGAGCCAAGGATGGGGGATGGTTTCAGGATGATTCAAGTGCATTCCATTCGAGCTCACCTTCTGCTGTGCCACCCGCTCGGAGGGGTACACTTCCGCAGCCCGGAGGTTGAGGACCCCTGCAAGACAGCCTCAAAAAATAAAATAGTTCAAAGCAGCAAGTGACATTACCTTCTCCATTAAGCCAAATAAAACAGAATTGCTACTTTTCAAGAAGTACTTTAAGAAAACCTTTACAAAGCAGCCATATGATCCTATCTATCTTTCAGGAACACTGTCCTTTAAAAACAGGTGTGACTAATAACAAGTATTTGGCAGGGCAGCTTGGTGCCAAGATATGTCAAAAAGTCCAGCAGAAAATGATACTGTTCTGCAAACAAACTGCAATGGTCAGACCATTCTAGAATGGTCAGCTCAATGCAGGGTAGCATCTGAAAAAAGTGATGAAATACAGTGATTAAGTTAGTAAAGGAACTTAATGACACCTTCAGCAATAGATGTGAAGGAAGGATTTTCAATGATTTAAAAAAAAAAAAAAAGGAGACTTGCTTGTGTAATTGCAGAGGGCACACCACGAACCGGAGTGCCAACTAAAAGCTGTCAAGCAGGCTTAAGATAAGGAAGAACTCTGTAGCAGTAATGCTATCTGGAGAGGCCTTGGTATCCAAGCACCAGAGGAAGTCCAGGGATGGACACATGAACTAACTTTGCAGCAGGTGACTCTTTAAAGTCATTTTCAATGCTAAGATGTTATAATCACTGCTACAGCTTCTAATTATTACTTACTATAGATGACAACGCTGTATCATTTTCCAGAAGTAGGTAAAATTTGGGCACTGGACACATCTAAGGAGTGAAGACCTCAGAGTCAATTCCGACTGTCCTAATATGGTGAAGACCAAGGGTGTCCAGCTGAGGGGAAGAGTGAAGCTCCCACTCTCAGGATAGGCTGTGAACGCTGACCTTGACTGCTTGAAGGGACTCTCTCATTCACAAAAGCAGCTTAGCGTAGGCCAGTCACAGGCTTATGACCCAGACCCTGGGTTACAGCAGGACTAGTTCTTTGCCTGGGAATTAGAGCTAGGACTGCAAAGGGCAGATGGTGCACATGAAGACAGCTGATAACTGAGATCTTTTCAACTATGAGATCCATACAAGACCAAATCATCAGACCCTACTTTATCACAACTTTGATAATGTGTTCATTCTCTGGAGAATACTTAGGTTAAAAAAAAAATCCTCACCAGGGTAACCCATTTTTCTTAAACCAACATTGAAACTTTCACATCTATGATCATTTGAATTTTCCAGGGAATAAGGTAACTTTCGTCTTTGCCGTTTAGCACTTTCTGCACTTCGTGGTTATACGCGCCACCTTCTGGAGGGAGCGGGGCCTGCGGCAAGTCTCTGTTGCCCTCTGGTGGTGAGAAGAAAACAGCACCTAGCGGCTGTTCGCTGTTGGTACAGGAAGCGAGGTCATTCTAAGGAAAATTTAGACTCAGTGTTTTAATGACCGTGTCTCAATGTTTTGCAGTGACCACAGTAACAGGACTGTGAGTCCTGGTCACAGAATCTTCTTAGGTCTTCGGACAATAATGCATAAGCTCCAGGCATGAGGCCTAGAGAAGGTGGTGGGAGCAGGTCCAGGTATGCTGCGGAGAACCATGATTGCTCTACGTTGTCACCCGCCAGCAGGCCAGGGCTCCTCCCAGGGAGGGGTTTATATTCTGGGTGACCCCGGTTCATTTCTTAGTTTTTAACATTTTTCATTGGAAATGTGTTCACTGAAAAGAACCACCACATGGCATTGCCCCTCATCTCTAAGCTCTAAATGTGTGCATTATTTCTACAAATCTACAAACTGTTTCGACCAACTTTAAAAGGCAAACAGAAAACCTCAAAACAGGTGAATTAAACAAAGATCCCCTCCTTTCCTGAGCCCCATCACCGACATTTCCCGTGGCAGCTCTGGGGCTGCACTCACCTCCCATGTGACATGTAAATCTGACTCTTCTTCAGTAGAGATCAAAGCTAAGAGACTAATAGGATAATTCAGCCCCACCACTCCTCATGAGTTGCCAGTCTGGACTTATCAAATTAATCAAACAGTTCCTCCATGTACTAGGAGTTACATCAGCCGCTCTTTGCATTAAATCACGGAAATGATCGCAACCGTCTCTGACTTTACAGTTGAGGAAACCAAGCGGAGGTTGAATGACTCCCCAGAGTCACACCAGCTGCTCTGAGATTCTGGGCTCAAGGCACCACCTGCTGACCCATTTCACAGGTAGGAAGCTATGACCTATTTACCATTACATTCAATGGTAAATAAAGGTTGGTTTCTCCTTGAACAAGAATATTAAAAGAAACTGTTAATGTTTTGAGTTAAGATTCCACGGAACCATTCTGTCAATATTATAAGGTATAATTACTACTTGACAAATGGAATAATTTGAGGGAAAAAAGGAGAGGAGAAAAGAGAGAGCAGAGGGAAAAAAAAGAAATTTTACTGCTGAGAATAAAGGGCTGTTTATGAATTAAGTGATTCACTGCCACTCCCTAACCTTTTTCAGTTCTTAGGATCCCAAAGTAAGGATTTCTGGGAATGAATTTTTGGACAATTCTTGGATTTTGGCTTTCATTGCCAGAACCAACCTGCCTATGTAGTTCTCATTGATCGTTTTCCCTGACACTAGACTTTATTTTCAGGCTCCTTCTCCTCAGACCTTGGCCTTCTCCTATGGAAAACACTCTATGGGCATATAAACAAGAGCAACTAGGAATCCCAGCCTTCACACCAACCAGGGAAGTGGCTTCCATTGAAAGGTCACCTCAGAGCGCCTGAGGTCTATACCTGGTTCCATTTTGAGGACCATGGGTGGGAGACCCACCAATCACAAAGAACCTGGAAATAACTTCATCTTCCCCAGCAAGGACAGAGAAGGTAGCCATGGTTTCCTCTGGGACCCTGCCCTCTGGGCTAAAGGTGAGTGGGTCCAATCAAAGCCAGCTGCTCCACCGGACCTTGCTCCTCCACACTGATGCCGCCCCTTGCTCCATCTGCTAACACCACCAAAGATCAGAACTAGAGCCCTGGCTGGTGTAGCTCAGTGGATTGAGCGTGGGCTGGGAACCAAAGGGTCCCTGTTCAATTCCCAGTCAGGGCACATGCCTGGGTTGCAGGCCAGGTCCCCAGTGAGGACCATGTGAGAGGCAACCATACATTGCTGTTTCTCTCCCTGTCTCCCTCCCTTCCCTTCTCTCTAAAAATAAATAAATAAAATCTTAAAAAATATATATTTAAAAAAAAAAGATCAGAACTAAGCAAGTCTATACCAACACTGTCAGCCTGGAATATCTCCAGCCACAGTTCATTCCAGCATGGTTTTGAGCCACTATTTGCTGAACAAAAAATCAAGACTTTGTCCATCAAGTCACTTGCACCACTGGCAGGCTCTCTGAGGCCCAGGTTGATGCAGAAGCCTCTGAACACACACCTAAGCCTGCAAAGGAATCTGCTGCTCACCCAACACGCAGGGAGCTCTGGAGAACAGGCCAGCTAGAGTCCAGGTAGAAAAAGTTTTCAAAAGGATAAAGCCAACAGCACCTCACTCTTGGAGACAAATGAATAATCGTAACTATAGCCAACATGGCGCACGCACTTGCATCACGTCAGGCTCCATACCAAAGGCTTCCTACCTCCTCAGCTTTCTCTCTCCCAGCAGTCCTCCATGTGATCAAACAACACTGAGCCTCTCAGAGCAAGTGCACTGTCCATGGCAAGTCAGCTCTGAAGGGACACAGCCTGAGTTTGAATCCAGTAGGTCAGACTCCTCAGCCAGCGTACGTACATAGCCCCCCAAAGGAAGTGTCTTCGTTGAAGTAAGTCATTTCCCCCTTCATATCTCTTCGGGGGCTGCTCACAATTCTAACAGTTATTTTCAAGATGAAACCATTCTCTGGTCCTGTCTCTAAGGTTTCTTGGGGAACTTCTCACCAACTTGAAGGATCAGGTGAATGTAGCCCAGAACTGCCACTTGGTGTCAGCAGAGGGATGTCCCAGACCCACAAAGAGCCCAGAAGTCACAGGTTGCTGAGTCTACTGGTCCCGATGGGGCTGCAAACACTTCTTTTTGTTTTGTTTTTCTGACTGCAAAAGAACGTGCTCATTGTAAAACTTTCAAGTATGTTGGTAAAGAATGATTCTAGAAGCCCACGTATACAATGGAAAGCCAAATCAGCCTTGCTTTGCCCTCCATATAAATATTTCTCTAATTTTCCTTAACCCTCAATTCCATCAAATTGTACCTGTTTTTGTGATGTGTTTTGGCTTTGTAGGACAATAACCTTGTTCTGAGGAGAGTCACACTAAAGTGTGTAGGGGTGAGTGCCACGGTGTCGGCAACTGGCTTACACATGGTTTGGGACAAAGAGAGGCAGGGCGACAGGAATAGGACAACTGTTCATTAGACAGGAAGTACACGGGTGTTCATTGTACAGGTCTTTCAACTTGTTGTACATTTGCTATTTTTCAAAATAAAAAGTCACAAGCAGCAGTGGGATGTGGAAGCAAAGAGTTTGGGCATAATCCAAATGTCAGATGCCAAACTCAGGACCGTGGACCCTGCGTGCCCTTCTCTTCTGGGGCCCATGTGTGTCTTATGGGAGAGCTGACTGACAGAGGACCGGATTCCAGTCGTCTGCCTCAAGGTTCTAAGGGTACAATTGGACCTTCCTGGAGATAAGTCATTTTCCCCTGCTTCATTAGCTCAGTGGCTCCAACCAAAATATAGTAAACTGCACACAGTGTTAAACAGAAGTCTTCATACTATGATCAACACGAGTGATCGCTTGGAAGAGCGAGGATGCAGGCAAGGGGCCTGGTGAGAGGAGGCTGCTGAGACCTCAGCACTGGCCTCCGGCAACGGCCTGGAGTTGGCCCTGGGGGTCGGGTTGGCTTGCTTCTTGAGCAGTTTCTCTCTTGTCTGGTTGTTACACAAGAGCAGGTCTGTTCCCTCCTCTAAATGCTAGACACAGTTTTTGTCATAGGTTCTCATTTTCAGTCCTCAGTAGCAGCTGACGCTTTTCTATTTTTATGCAGAAGCCTCTGAACACATAGTGCTGTCCACCTACCTAACCTTGCAAAGAAATCCACTCTTCACCCAACCCACACTTTCAGTCCTCAATAACAGCTGATACTTTTCTATTTTTATGCTATAAAGCAGAGAAGGCTAGATCCTAGCAAAGAAATAAAAAACAAAATGGAAAATAACTGTAGGTGAAGAGACTCAAGTGAAACCCCCAAAGTGTAAGTTGATACCTTTGCCTGCAGGGGAAAGGGGTTTGTAGGAAAGGGAACTAGAGTGTCTGTGGAAGAAGAATTTGAAAAAAGCCTGACCAAACCAATGAGACCATATCAACAGAAGATTGCCAATGTTTCTCTTTTCTTTTCTTGAATTAACAAATCTGCATTTTTTTATTTTTAGTCATTTTTATTGTTATTCTCTTATGGTTGTCCCAATTTTCCCCCTTCCCCTTCCTCTGCCCATCCCCCTTCTCCCCTACCCCAGTCAATTCCCACACCATTGTCCGTGTCTTTGGGTCATTCATACACATTTTTTGTCTAGTCCCTTCCCCTTATTTCCACCATTATCTGCCCCACCATTGGTCATTTTCAGTCTGTTCCCTGTTTCCATGGCCGTGGTTCTATTTTGTTCATTAGTTTATTTTGTTCGTTAGGTGCCACTTATAGGTGACATCATATGGTATTTGTCTTTCACTGACTGGCTCATTTCATTTAACATAATATTCTCCAGTTCCATCCATGCTATTGCAGGTGGTAGGAGTTCCTTCTTTCTTTCTGCTCCGTAACATTCCATTGTATAAATGTACCATAGGTTTTTGATCCACTCATTTACTGATGGGCACGTAGGTCTTTTCCAGCACTTGGCTATTGTAAATAGCACTGCTGTGAACATTTGGATGCATAGGTTCTTTTGAATTGGTGTCTTGGATTCTTAGGGTATATTCCCAGCAGTGGAATCACTGGGTCAAAAGGCAGTTTTATTTTTAGTTTTTTGAGGAAATTCCATGCTATTTTCCACAGTGGCTGCACCAATCTGCATTCTCACCAACAGTGCATTATGGTTCCCTTTTCTCTGCATCCTCACCAGCACTTGTTTCTTGATTTATTAATGATGGCCATTCTGAGAGGAGTGAGGTGATATCTCACTGTGGTTTTAATTTACATCCTTCTGATGACTAGTGATGCTGAGCATCTTTTCATATGTCTATGGGCCCTCTGTGTGTCCTCCTTGGAGAAGTGTCTGTTCAGGTCCTTTGCTAGACACTTCACGTCTGTGAATGATGACAGTTTTACTTTCTCCTTTCCAATTTGGATGACTTTTATTTCTTTTTCTTGTCTGATTGCTGTGGCTATAACTTCCAATACTATGTTGAATAGGAGTGGTGAAAGTATACACCCTTGTCTTGTTCCTGATCTTAAGGGGAAAGCTTTCAGTTTTTGCCCATTGAGTATAATGTTGGCTGTAGGTTTCTTGTATATGGCTTTTATTATGTTGAGGTATGCTTTCTCTATTCCCACTATGCTGAATTTTTTGTCATAAATGGGTGCTGGATTTTACCAAATGCTTTTTCAGTATCTATTGATATGACCATGTGATTTTTGTCCTTCATTTTGTTTATGTGGTGTATTACATTTATTAATTTGTTAATATTGTGCCATCCTTGCATCCTGGGATGAATCCCACTTGATCATGATGTATGATCTTTTTAATGTATTTCTAAATCCAGATTGCCAATATTTTGTTGAGGATTCATCCCAGGGACATATGTCTCTATGATCATCAGAGATATATTGGCCTGTACTTTTCTTTCTTTGTTGTGTCTCTACTTGGTTTTGGAATTAGGATGACACTGGCCTTGTAAAATGACTTTGGGAGTCTTCCCTCTTCTTGAATTTTTTTGAATAGTTTGAGAAGGATGGGGGTTAGTTCTTCCTTAAATGTTTGGTAAAATTCACCTGTGAAGCCATCTGGTTCAGAGCTTTTGTGAGCAGGGAGTTTTTTATTACTGCTTCAGTTCCACTGGTTGCTATCAGTCTATTCAGGTTTTCTGCTTCTTCTTGATTCAGTTTTGGAAGATCGTACGTTTCTAGAAATTTGCCCATTTTGCCCTTGTTGTCCAATTTCTTGGCATATAGTTGTTCATAGTAGTTTCTTGCAATCTTTTGTATTTCTGTGGTATTGCTTTTAACTTCTCTTTCATTTTGATTTTATTTGTTTAGGTCTTCTCTCTTTTTTTCTTGACGAGTCTGGTTAAAGGTTTGTCAATTTTGTTTATCTTTTCAAAGAAACAGCTCCTGGATTTATTGATCCTTTGAAGTGTTCCTTTAGTCTCTATGTCATTTAATTCTGCTCTGATCTTGATTATTTCCTTCCTTCCACTTGCTCTGAGCTTTGTTGTTGTTTCTATAGTTCTTGTAGATGTAGGGTTAACTTTTTTATTTGAGATTTTTCTATCTTCTTCAGGTAGGCCTGTATTGCTATGAACTTCCCTCTCAGGACTGCTTTTGCTGGGTCCCATAGGTTTTGGGTTTTTTTGTGTTTATTTTCATTTGCTTCCAGATACTTTTTGATTTCTTCCTTGATCTCATTATTGATCCACCCATTATTCAATAACATGTTATTCAATCTCTATGTATTTGAATATTTTTTAGTTTATCCTTGAGGTTGGTTTCTAGTTTCAATCCATTGTGATCTGAGCACATGCTTGATATGATTTCGATTTTCTTGAATTTGTTGAGACTTGTTTTATGTCCCACCATGAGGTCTAGCTTTGAAAATGTACCGTGTGTATTTGAAAAAAATGTATATTTTGCTTCTTTGGGGTGAAAGGTTCTCTATATATCAATTATGTCCATTTGATCTAGAGTGTCATTCAGTTCCACAATATCCTCGTTGATTTTTTGTTTGGAAGATCTATGCATTGTTGACAGTGGGGTGTTAAAATCCCCTATGATGACTATGTTGTTGTCAGTATCTCTCTTGAAGACCTCCAAGATTTTGTTTATATATTTAGGTGCTCCTATATTGGGTGCATATATGTTTATAAGGGTTACATTGTCCTGTTGGATTACTCCCTTAAGTATTATATAGCGACCTTCTTTGTCCCTTTTTTTGGCTTTTGTGTTGAAGTCTATTTTGTCTGGTATAAGTATTGATACCCCAGATTTCTTTTTGTGTTAATTTGCTTGGAATATTTTTTTCCATCCCTTCACTTTCAACCTGTGTAGGTCTTTTGTTCTGAGGTGGGTCTCTTGTAGGCAGCATATATGCAAGTCATGTTTCCTTATCAATTCAGCTACCCTCTGTCTTCTAGACAGAGCATTTAATCCATTTATGTTTAAGGTTATTATTGACAGGTACATATTCGTTGCCATTTTTCTGTACCTGTGTTTCTCTCTCCCTCTCTCTCTTCTCCTTTTTATAGCAGTGCCTTTAGCATGTTTTGCAGCTCTGACTTGGTGGAGATGTATTCTCTTAGCCGTCTTTTGTTTGGAAAGCTCTTTACTTAACCCTCTATTTTAAATGAGAGTCTTACTGGATAGAGTAGTCTTGGCTGTAGGGTCTTACTTTTCATTATCTGGAATATTTCATGCCAATCTCATCTGGCCTGTAGTGTTTCTGGTGAGAAATCAGCTTATAGTCTTATCAGAACTCCCTTGTATGTTACTAGCTGTTTTTCCTTTGCTGCCTTTAAGATTCTCTCTTTGCCTTTAAAATTTGCCGTTTTAATTATCATGTGTCTTGGAGTAGGACTCTTCGGGTTCATCTTTATTGGGACCTTCTGTGCTTCCTGAACTTGTGTGACTTTTTCCTTATCGAGTTAGGGAGATTTTCTGTCATTATTTTTTCAAACAGGTTTTCTTTTTTTTTTCTTTTAAGATTTTATTTATTTATTTTCAGAGAGAGGAGAAGGGAGGGAGAAAGAGCAATGTATGGTTGCCTCTCACATGGCCCTCATTGGGGACCTGGCCCGCAACCCAGGCATGTGTCCCAACTGGGAATCGAACCGGGACCCTCTGGTTCCCAGCCCACGCTCAATCCACTGAGCTACACCAGCTGGGCTCAAACAGGTTTTCTATACCTTGCTCCATTTCTTCCCCTTCTGGTATTCCTATGATGCTAATGTTTTTACATTTCATGTTGTCCTGAAGCTCCCTTAAACTACCCTTGTTCTTTTTGAGTCTTTTTTAATCTTGTTGCTCTAACTGGGTATTTCTTTCTCCCTTGTCTTCCAGCTCACTGATTCAGTCTTCTGCTTCATCTAGCCTGCTTTTAGTTCCTTCTAGTTTATTTTTCATTTCAGATATTGGATTCTTCATTTCTTCTTGGTTCTAATTCACAGTTTCTATGTCATTTTTCATGCTGCTGTAGTTCCCACTATGTTCCTTGTAGCTCTCAAAAAGTTCTTTGTAGTTCTCACTGAGTTCCTTTAGCATCCTTATAACCATTATTTTGAATTCTATGTCTGATAGATTGCTTGCCTCAATTTCATTTAACTCTTTTTCTGGAGATTCCTCCTTTCCTTTCAATTGGGGGTTACTTTTGGTGACTCTTTTTGTTTGTTTCTGCATCACAAGTTGCTCTGCCTTGCCTGCCTGTCTTCGTGGAGTGGACTTCTGTGGTAGGAGTTCTGTGGGATTCAGTGGTACAGTCTGTTTGATTTCCTGACCTTGATTCTCTAGGGTTGCCCTTTATTCAGTTTATATGGTCTCTCTTGTTGTACTTAGGCTTTATTGATAGCTCATTCATCAGTGGGTCCTCCCCTCCAGCTGACTGACTGGGAGTCACAACCCCTGTCACATCTTGTGTGCTGTTGAACATAGGTGCTGGTTAACAAAGCAATACTACCCAGAAAATGAGTCCACGCCTGCAAAATTACCCACATCAGTGATATCAACAGCAATTGAGCAAAGATTAATAAAGGTATAAAGAGACTAAGAATATTATACAAAAGAGAATATGAGATGTCTACAGCAAAGAAAAATGATTTTGAGAGGATAGAGGGAGGAGAAATAGTGAGAGTAAGGATTAGGAACAAGGCATAGCATGAGGAGAAATAAAATTTACAAGGAAAATAAGAAAGGGCAGGAAGAAGGCAAAAAGGAGTAAGACAAGGGGGGTATGATGTGATGTTTGCAATAAAACTAAAAATAATATAAAAATCTAAAAAGAAACCAAAAATAAAAGATAAAGAATAGTGAATTGGTTGGAATATAACTGAAGCAGAAAAAGAAATATTAAAAGGCTATGTGAAAGAAAGAAAAAAACCGCACATTCTGAAGAAGAGCAAGGTGGAATTTGTCTCCGCAGAGTTTGGTGTTTGCCTTCTGACTTCTCCTTCTGGATCCGACTCTGGCTTTTTATCAGCTCAAGGCCCCCGGGGGTGGGTCATCCAACTTCCGGCAGCAAACATGTATTGCCTTCACCTGCCTCTAGAGGGGGCTTCTGTTGCTATCAGGACGGTGGGACCCCTGGGTCTCTCCTTGGAGGCACTGTTCGGTCTTCTGGGAAAATTGTGGTTGTGTTCCCCCTGCCCCTGCACCACCCATCTTATTTCCAATACTGTATAGTTTCTGATGAATTCACTGTCCATTTCAAGGGAGCAGCAAATCTGTGTAAGAGGGTCAGCTCTTTCCTACTTGGTACTGATGACAGCTCTGTGTGCAAGCTGAGTCTGGGCAGGGCCCTGATCCCCTCTTGCTGCACCGATTTATGACTCCCTGCTTTGCTGGCCTCGGTGGAATAGGGCCCTTGGAACCAGTATATTTTTTCTCCCTGAGAGAAGTTCAAAAATGGGCCCTTTACACATTTCTCTTTCTTTCTTTTGTGGATATGCACCCTGCAGGGGGTTCTTGAGCTTGTTCTGCCTGTTTTACAGAGCTTCCCCATTGGTGTTCCCCATTGGTGCTTGCATCCTGCAGGATGTAAGGCTTGGGTATGTCCTTCCCTTCCTGAAGGGTTCCATCTCCGCTGAGGGAAGTGGCTCTGTCTGGCTGTAAATAATCTCAGGTGCTTCGCTCCCGCCCGTCCAGTTCCCAGCCAGTGCCCTCAGAGCAGACACAGTCCCAACTCTCCACTCTACTCAGCTGCCAGCTGTGCCAAGCTAGGGCCAAGAAATCCCCTCTCTATGCTCCTTTCTGATCTTTCTGCAGAGCTGCCCTCAGTGGGAGCAAACTGTGCCCTCAATCCTTTCCCCTTGCTGGTAAGGCAGATGCACACAGGGTCCCTGCCCAGCATGCCTCAGCTTCCCTTTTACAAAGTCTCTCCAGCCATTCCCACTGCAGCACTGAGTCACTGTCTGGCTTTCCTCACACACCACCTCCCCACAAAAGCCAAAAGTCTCTCACAGTAATGTCTGGCTGCAGCCTGCCTCCTCTGCCCAACCCAGGTGCAGATACACTCCCGGTCTCTGGCACTCTCCTGGTTGGAGTTTGCATTGCAGCTTTGGGTGTAATGTTTGCTGTGTGTGTGTGTAGCCTGGATCTCCCCAGCTTTGTACATCCAAGTCAGTCCTCGCCTGGGTCTGGGGGTTCTCGGCCCTGGGAAGGGAGGGAGCCACAAAACTTTGATTTCTGACTAGGCTCCCCACGGCTGCAGGTACCAAGCACAAGGTATTTCCCTTCAACCTATAACATCTACTTACTGCCCGTTGTGAAGTATCTTCTGTACTCCTCGGCTTCCAAATTTCATATCAGCTAAGGTTCCATTGAATGATTGTTTTTTTTGTCAAAAGGTCAGCCAAGTATCCAAGGTGGGGGCAAGAGCAAGTAGACTCACCTACTTGGCTGCCACCTTCTCTCCCTTTTCTTTTTGTTTCTTTCAATGAAATAGAGCCAATTTTACTCAAATTCCCCAAAACTTTTACTCAATATGTTGTTTCTAAAATGCATGTCACCCTTTGTATAATGGTTTTATCATTTCGTCTTTCCTTTGTAGTTTTTTCATCTTGTCTTTACAGTTCTTCAGTAGAAGCCAGAGTCCTGAGTTACCCAGTTAGGAACATCTGACCTACTATTCTGATTAAGTTTCTTCTCAATACTCATGGCCAACATCTGGCTTCTAACTGAAAGGCCTGCGGTCTTTTCAATCCCTTGCTGATAGGGTGAGACTGCGCTGTTACCCATAACCACATGACCTAATTTAGAACCACTTTTGGCATCCAGTCTTGCATTCCTAATCAAATTCACAATCTGCCTTTCAGCTCCTCTGGAGTCGTGTTCAGTTCATCTGCCACCACATTACTGCTGATACACTGGGCAATGCGAAAAGAAGTCTCAAATATGAAGAGATGGGCATTTTCAATGAAATACCCAGGACAAACCACCGGAAAGAAGTCACTTAAAGCACAGACTCATATTCCCTCAGCTTTTGTTGAGCTCCATGAAAGTCAAAGTTAACATACAAGCATTCAACAGACTCTGTAATTGGGTCTTTGTGTGTGTAAGACTCCTGTTGAGTAACTTTGACTAGACCTTTCAGCACCTGCGGGCGCTTTCGAACATCTTTGTTAGTTATGACTGCTGTAGGCAAAGAGCGTAGAATGTGTGGACACCTTGTCCGTACGGCATTAAGATACTGTGGGTGGTTAATGCCATCACGCCCTTTGGGGTGGTCGAAGGAAACAGAGATGGGTGAACGAGCCTGTTCACTGCTGAAGAGACAAGAGTGGGGCACTCAGAATTATCTGTGTTCTTTCAACTGTGTCAGGTCTTTCTTCCACAGCTGCACCCCAATTCTGCATTAAGTTGCGGAGTTCAGTTTCCCCCCATAGTGAACTCAAAGCATTTCTGCCTGTTCTTGGGACCAACACTCTACAGAAGTAAAGATGTTCTGCTGCTCCAGAGCAATTCCCACATTCATATTGGAATTTCGCAGACCTGTCGAGCGCATCTAAATATGCTTGCCTAAAACCATGCTTGTCTGCCCGGTAGTCGAAGAGCACCTGACTGTCCCAGGTTGACTGCATTCACCTTGTAGTTTCTGGATCTTCAAATGTGTTCACAGTTGTTTCTGTTTCTGCCCGAAGCTGTTTCAGTTGTGCAACAACTGCAGTTCTTTTTTCTCTTAAAGCCTGAGGAATAGCATCTGAATAAAGGTTTCTGTATACACCCACAGCAAAGTCTACCATGTTGGTATCACTAAGACGACCCAATTTTCCTTTTCATAACTTTTTTTTTAGATTTTTTATTTGTTTATTTTTTTTTATTTTTAGAGAGAGGGGAAGGGAGGGAGAGAGGGACAGAAACAGCAATGTATGGTTGCCTCTCACATGGTCCTCATGGGGACCTGGCCCGCAACCCAGGCATGCGCCCTGACTGGGAATCGAACCGGGACCCTCTGGTTCCCAGCCCGTGCTCAATCCACTGAGCTACACCAGCCAGGGCCCAATTTTCCTTTTAATAATTCTTTTTCGTTATACCTCCCTTTTCAGAGAGAAACTCAAGTGAAAGAAAGACTAGGTGCCCACCCAAGAAGTGCGTAGCATGAGTGGTCAAGTCGTACTCCGCCTTCTTGCCAAGGAAAAGGAGAACCATTGTTTCTCAAGGTAATCACTTCAAACGCCTAAAATATTGAGGACGTATATTTAGCTAAATTAAATGTTTAAAAAATTTTGCAATTCCTTCACGAAATTGGAAACACCAGCAAGCCACACAAAGTCCGGGGAAGGGCATTATGTAGGCAAGCCTCTGGTCCCATGGATCTGCATCCTTTTTTCCAGGCCTGCGGTGAGATTTTTCCAAGCTGAGTGAAGGAGAGTGTTTGGAAGTCACATTGTGCAGGGTGCAGCCTCTTCACTTCATCAGGAAAACGGTCTGCCAGAGCTTGTCTGCCTACGGCCTCTCCGTTTAGTCGTGTCTTCCTCCAGTACGTAGGAGATTGGGGCCTGAGGGTTTTTCCAGGGCTTTCTTAACTGAAATTTTAAAAAGATTTTACTTATTTACTTTTAGAGAGAGAAAAAGGGACAGAGTAAGAGATAGAGAGAAACATGCATAGGTTGCCTCTCATACACCCCAACTAGAGACTAAATCCACAACCAAGGTACGTGCTGTGACCAGGAATCAAACCGGCAACTTTTTGCTTTGCAGAACAATGCCCAACCAACTCAGCCACACCGGTCAGGGCGAGTTCAGCATTTGCAGCTTGCAGGTGTAAGTGAAATCATAGTGTTTGTCTTTCACTAATTTGTTTCACTTAGTAGGCCTTCCAGATTCATCCTTGTTGTCACAAATGGCAGGATTTCCTTTTTTATGACTGAATAATATTCCATTTTATGTATATCACATCTTGTTTTATCCACCAATCTACTGACAGTTAAGTTCTGCCCATATTTCCGCTATTGTGAACAATGCTGCAGTGAACACAGGGGTGCAGATATATTTTTAAGATAGTGCTTTAATTTCCTTCAGACATGCATCCAAAGTGAGATTTCTGAATCATATAGTTTTATTTTTAATTTTTTGAGAAAACATACTGTTTTCCGCAGTGGTTGTACCAAATTATTTCCCACCAACAATGCACCAGGGTTCCCTGTTTTCTCCACATCCTTGCCAACACTTACCTCTTGTCTTTTTTTTTTTTTTTAAAGATGATCATGTAGAATCCACTTTTCTTTTTAAGATTTTATTTATTTATTTTCAGAGAGAGGAGAAGGGAGGGAGAAAGAGCAATGTATGGTTGCCTCTCACATGGCCCTCATTGGGGACCTGGCTGGCAACCCAGGCATGTGCCCTGACTGGAAATCGAACCGGGACCCTCTGGTTCCCAGCCCGCATTCAATCCACTGAGCTACTCCAGTCAGGTTGTCTTTTTAATAATATCCATTCCAATAAGTGTAAGGTGATATCTTATTGTGGTTTGAATTTGCATTTCCTGGATGATTAGTGATGTTAAGCACATTTTCATGTACTTGTTGGTCATTTATGTTTTCTTTGGAAAAATGTCTATTCAGGTCCTCTTCCCATTTTTCAAAGACTTTATTTTGAGAGAGAGAGGAAGAGAGGAAGAGAGGGAGAGAAACACCAATCAGCTGCCCTTCGCAGGCCCCCAGCCAGGCATGTGCCAGGGCCACCCAGGCATGTGCCCTGACCGGAAATCGAACTGGTGACCCTTCGGTTTGCAGGCCAGTGCTCAGTCCACTGAGCCACACCAGCCAGGGTCCTCTGCCCACTTTTTAATCAGATTTCTTTTTTTTCTGAGTTGTTGCATTGCTCATGTATTTTGGATATTAACTTATCAGATATGACTTGCAAATATTTTCTCCCAGTCCACTGCCTGCCTTTTGTTGTGTTATTTCTTTTGCGCTTTTGTTGTTTGTGGTTTTGGTGTCACATCCCCAAAAATCATTGCCGAGACCCACGTCAGGGAGATTTCCCCTGTGCTTTTACCTTGGAGTTTTACAGTTCTCAGGTCTTACATGTGAATTTTTAATCCAGTTTAACTTTTGTGACTAGTGTAAAATAGGGGCTCAATTTCATCATTTTGCATGTGAATATTCAGATTTCCCAACACCATTTGTTGAAGAGACTAATCTATATGTCTTGATTTAATTGCCATATTAAATTAAATCTTCATTTCTATTTAATTTTCTAGGTAGTAAAGCTATTGATATTTGCATATTAAACTTGTAATTATCCCTCTTACTGCTTTTAATACATTTATTTTCAAAATACAGATCAATGACAATAATTATAATTTACCCTCCTCCTATGTCATATTTACAGCTCATTTCTTTGTCTAATTGCATTGGCTAGCATTTCCCAAACAGTACTGAAAATAAGAAAGGCGATAATCTGAATTTTATAGTACTGCTTCCAGTGTTTTGTCATTCATCATGATACAATGTTGAACTTCACATGACTGTCTTGTTCTCCTTTTTCAGATCTCAGCTAAGCTCATACCCTCAGGCAAGCTTTTCGTAACTACATGATCTAAAATCCCTCACCTTCACACCCTTGTAAGGTCTCTAATTATTACTTTCTTTTCCTTTTCTTTTTTTAAACCACTTTTTTTCTCCTTTAATACTGGCAACAATTAAAAAGCTCGAGAACACATTATGTTTATGTTTGGGTTAAAACAGACTTTCTATGGTGTATCAATGCATGTATCAAAATTCTATGTAGCGGGTTACAAAAAAATAAAAAAGCTTTTTACACGATGAAATGATTGCCAAGACATACTGCTAAGTAAAAAAGTCAAGCTGTACCACAATATACACAGCATGCTATCAGTTGTGTGAAAACAGGGCATGTGCATACATTTATATGCACATGTGGTTACACAAACATAAAACACGTGGGGAAAGTAACCATAGAAAATGTAACACGTTGTGTTCAAGGGAAGAGTTTAATTGAAGATCAGGTGTGTCAAATGGGCTTTTTCAGTTTATTCCTCTACACAAATTTTTGTATTGTGTTCGCCACCGCAAGTCATCTCGTCTCCTTCCTTCCATCACCATTTACCCCCCCTTCTCCCTCTCCTTCCCCAGGCAACCACCACTGTTGTTGGTGTCCAGGAGTTTTTTCATTTTCGCTCCGTCCCTTCAACCACCCCCCCCCCCGCCAACAGCTGTCGGCCTGCTCTCTCTGAGTCTGTCACGATTTTGCTTGTTAGTTCACTTTGTTCATGAGATTCCACGTATGAGCGTAATCATATGGTACCTGTCTTTCTCTGGCTTATTTCACTTAGCAGAATGTTCTCCACGTCCATCCATCCATGCTTTCGCAAAAGGAAGATTTCCTTCTTTCCACAGCAATTATTTCTGTGTTTATTGTGCATTTTGTATTGAATTCTAAAGTTCTTGTGCATTTACTTTTTTTCATTGTTTTTGCCTTCACTTAAATGTAAGCTTCACTAGAGCAAGATACTGATTTGCTTAGTGCATAGTACCTTTCTATTGATCAGTGAACACTGGATCTCCAAAGATAAAAAATTGAAATAAAAAAATAAAAGTCCAGGCATGTATGAGGCAGCCAATCAATGTTGCTCTCTTGCATCAAGGTTTCTCTCTCCCTCTCTCTCTAAAAGTAATGCAAAAAATATCCTCGGGTGAGAATTAAAAAATTATATTTTGGAAAATGTTATTTAAATGCACTTATATTTTCTCCCATCCTCACACCACCCCCCAGTTTACTATTTAAACATTGCCACATTTCCCTACACCCACATAGCACATTCTCCATTGTTCTGTAGTTGCATGTGTAAACCGCTTCCCTTATGCTAACAGTACTTTTACTTCCATTCTTCTCTGTTAGATTTTCTGAGTTATTCTTTGAGGTCCAACGAGTCTTTGTTGTCTTTTGTTTTAACTTACTAAGTATATTTAAATCACAATATATTTTCTCAGACAGTTCTTAGGACTTCATAGACATTGCTCCATTATCTTGTTAGGAAATATCGCTCAAACTGGCATACTTTCTCTCTTGCCTTGTTCTCCTAGTGAGGGCAGGTTGTGCTGGTTATTTGCTTGTTAGCTCTCATGTTGATTTTTCTCCCTTTCTCAGCATCGCAGAAAATGTTGCAAACTCTTCCTCTTTTGCTTTTGGGTAAGCTCTGCCAATGTAGGCAGAGACAGAACTAGGAGGGAGAAGGCCTGGGTTTCTTCTGCTGATTCACAAAGCATCTCGGTCAGTGGCTGTGTTTTCCTTGGATTCACCTCCCTGGAGGAGAGCTGCTCCATCTGCCCATACTCCCAGCTCTCCTCTGTCCTTCCCTCCTGTCAGGCCCGCCATATAGTTTTATCTTCCACCAGTTTGAAATTACCTCCTTTTGAAATACCTAGCGTGACTTCCATTTTCTGACTGGACCCTGACTAATTCAGGGGTGATTAGATGTGCTAATCTACACAATTTTCTTCCTTTCTCCATCTGGCCACCACCTTTCAGATTATAGAACAGGCTTGTGCTTCTTTGCTTCAATGTTTGTAGAGAAATACTTTAGCTCTTTAAATATTTTGGTTAAACATGGGGTATATTTCATCAGCTCATTCTGTATTCCATCCTCAGTATTTTACACAGCACCTTTGAACTCTTGTGCTTGTGAAACAAGTATAGAGATGTAGCCTGAGACTGCATTGGCACTTTAAAAATTAGAGCTCTAATTAGTAAAGCTCTAAATTTATTAAAATTGGTATTTCCTGTTTATCACTTTAACAGTTTGAGCTCAGAGATAGTAAAATGTCAATCATCAAAGTGAAAAAAGCCCAATTTAAGCAAGAGCCTGTTGACCTCAAATTTCAGAACCATTGCCCAAGTTCACATTTTTAATCATTTGGATTTTTAAAATTAAAATAGTTTGGAAAATGTTGTTCTGGTTTGTGTGGCTCAGTTGGTTAGAGCATTGCCCCATAACCGAAGGGTTGGGAGTTCGATTTCTAGTCGGGGCGCACACCTGGGATGCAGGCTCGTTGGCGGGTCCAGGTGCATACAAGGCCCAGTCCCAGCATGGAGGAGAGGCAACCCGATCAATGCTGCTCTCTCACATCAAGGTTTCTTTTCTCCCTCTCAAAGTAATGCAAAATATGTCCTTGGGTGATGATTAAAAATTTTTTTAAAACGTATTTTGGAAAGTGTTATGCTTAGATATTAAATATAAAACTGACCAATCTTGCAAAGCAAATATTTAAAATGCATACTTATTTGAGTAAAAATATTTGAGCACCTACTTTGTGATTTTCCTAGGCGGTAGGGATACACAGTACACAAGAGACCAATGCCCTGGCTGGTGTAGCTCAGTGGGTTGAGCATGGGCTGCAAACCGAAGGGTTGCTGGTTTGATTCCCACTCAGGGCACATGCCTGGATTGTGGGCCAGGTCCCTAGTACGGGGTGCACAAGAGGCAACCAGACATGGATAATTCTCTCCCTCTCATTCTCCTTCTCTTCCCCTCATAGGAATAAAATCTTAAAAAAAAAAAACAAAAAAACCCCCAAAACTGTCCTTGCATTCTGCCTTTCTCATCCAAGGTAATAACCCCGAAACTACCTTCATGGGATGAGAAAATTTACTGTGATCCTAACATCCATATAGACTGATCAAATTGGGCAATTAACAGGTACCTTAAAATCTTTTTAAAAATGTGTTTATGAAGTATACTGACATCAAGTGCTATCTGTCAACCTTTAATTTTTACAAAGGCAGAGAATTCTCAATCCCAGCCATTTTCCACATGGTGGATACATGCAGTACAATTGTTCTCTTAGTGACACATGATTTAAGAGCTTCCTCTCTATACTTCTGTCCTAAAAGTTAGTTGGAAGGGCCAGTCTGGACATCAAGGTATCATCTGAACCGAAGATACAGGGCCATCAAAGCATTCTACCTTGTGAAACCAGACACAGTACCCAACCCCCGTTGACTCACTCAACTGTGCCCTTCAGAAGCAGGGCCAGTTCCTGCTGGCCCATCTCCCCAAGCTCACCACATCAGAAGTGACATCTTACTTCTCATTGGCTTATTTACTCCTAAAATGTGTTCACAGGAAGCTCTAATTATTACTGGTTCAGCTGATTATTTTGCTTAGAGACCACATCCCATAACAAAATGGATTTAGAGTTAGGTTTTTGGTAACCAATTACTGGTAATGAGAATTTCTTAAAAGGATAAAAAGCTAGTTGCTATCCCTATCTCCAAAAGTTAGCAGACAAAATAAAAATCTGAAAAAAAATTTCAGTAATCTGTAAATTTTCTTAGATTGTCCGCAGCTCTTTACTATTCATAATTCACTCAACAAGTATTGATGGAGTGCTAACTACCACACTGTTGCTTTGAAGAAACCCAGAGTGAAGGGACAGTGATGGTCCTTTTAGATAGATCAGGACAAGGCCTCTCTGAGCTGACCTTTGAGAAGAGACTGAATGGGCAGCCAGTCAAGCAGAGAGAAAATGCAAATATCCTGAGAGGGGAATGCATGCAAGGAGCAAGGGAGAAACTAGTAGATGAGGTTGTGATGGTATTTAGGGGCCTAAATACACAAACCACAGTAGCAACTTTGAATTTCATTTTGAGCATGGAATTACTGGATTATGAAGATGTATGGCTTACATTCCCCTCTGGTGGCTACAGAGAATAGACTGTGTATGTGTATTGGTGGTGAGTTAACAGTAGAAGCAAAGAGAAAGGTAAGAGAGGTCGTGGCAGCAGGCCAGTTCAAAGACTTGTTAATTGGACTGGAGTGGTAAACATGAAGGTAGTGAGAAGCTACAGATCCAAATACATTTTGAAGGTAGAGCCTGTTGATCTTGACGGCTTGAACAGAGGATGAGGGTGTTGAGAAAAAAATAGAGGATGACTCCTCCATTTGGGTCTTGAGAAACGGAAGGAATCATGGTGTCAATTACTGAGAATAAAGTCTGAAGCACAAATCAAGGACTTTTTTTTTTTAAAGATTTTATTCATTTATTTTCAAAGAGAGGGGAAGGGAAGGAGAAAGAGAGGGAAAGAAACATCCATGAGTGGTTGCCTCTCACATGGCCTTCACTGGAGACCTGGCCTGTAACCCAGGCATGTGCCCTGACCGGGAATAAAACCAGCAACCCCCTGGTTTGCAGCCCGCGCTCAATCCACTGAGCTACACCAGCCAGGCAAGAACTCTTTCTAAAGAACTTACAATGTGAAATCAAGCATCCGAACTGTTGTTGAGAGCTCAAAGAGATCAAGACTAAAGATAACTTAAATGAAATTGACCTTAAAGTAGGGTTCTGAAAGCCAAGGGCCTGGATGAGAACAGCTGGGCCAACTGCACTTTAGGGCACCCCCCCAAGGTCAGACATCGGGGGAAAACGGTACAATAAATTAGAACAGGATCTAAAGAACCCCAACTTTTAAGCCAAAATTTTTTATTAAAATACTGCAATTAAGAAATTATATTGCAACTGACACATGACAACTGCTGTTAAAATGCTAGCAGTAATCTGGTATTGGTTTTCTTAAATGCAAATTATGCATTCTAAGACTTTCAAAACAGACTGTTCTGAAATAACTGCACAATATAGTCAAAACATATTTATTACTTTTTAGTGTCATTTTGTACACTTCAGTACAAATACAAGAATATAGCCGTATTTACAGGTATTGAAAAGAAATCCATATATTCAAACCCCATATCTAAATACAGTAGCGTTAGGTCCTGATTGAAATCCAATTCAGAACTACAATAGTTCTGATCTGCAGTGACCTTACTTCATGCCCTGCCCCCGCCCTTGGGAAATAATCCCTTTAAACTAAGGCTGTTAAAACATAGATTATTTTTGAATTGGGGTAACAATTCACTCTTCGCAAAGTTTTAAGCACCTCCTTTCGAAGATTTTACAAGTGTGAGAAACATATATAAAATTAGAAGGTAAAACCATTCATTTGGGTTATTAAAAGCATGATATCTTTAAAAAGGACTGGAGCATGGAATTTTCAGTGCTAAAAATCTGGAGATACAGACCAAGTTTTAAAATTAAAAGTTAAACTAGTTACACCCATAAGAAAAAACAGTAGGAAAGCTAGTTCTTCAGGGTAAAGACTTTCTAACAGGCCCACCTTCACAAATACATTTTATTACAATATAGTTTGAGTATGTCCTTTTTAAAACAAAAAACCCCTGAGGTTTCCTAGGGGCTATTCATATTTGTATTTCAAATTATTTGAACCAAGGTGCCACCAAAATGAGATATATGTTCAAAGCCATGGCAATAGCCCAACTAAATAAGGAATATTCTCCGATATTATGCCTATTTTAATAGTCCCCTGGTTACCTCAAGAAGGTTAGTGGCTGGACACCATGTCTGTATTAAAGTGCAATATTTAAAATAATTTACTATAGAATAAGTGATTCAAGTACTGTAAAAATAGTCTACAAAAAATTTTAATTTTCTGTGTTTAAAAATTCACCAGGAAATTTCAAATTAGGCATCTTCTATAAATATGTGAGCAATTCATTTAGGGATGTAAACTTTTTAAAGCAAAAAATAAGGTGACATAAATCCATAATAAACTATTAGCAAGTCCAAATCAAATTTACCTTAAATTACAAGTCAAGTTACCAACGGATCAGGAAACCTTTCCTACCACATCACAAACTGCTTACTTCTTCCTGGGCAATATACAGGCCTGCGTGAATAAAGGTTCTAGCTTAACACAGCTCTTCAGAGTTCCATGTACAGGCAACTAATCAAGTCCAGCAAATGTTAACAATCTCAAGTATAGACATTTCATGACGAGGTAATTTATGACATTTGTTTCTTCTTACATTTTAAAAGTATGCTTAAAGTACAATAAAAAAAACTAGTTTTTTATACTGGAATTATTTTTTATACTGGAATTATACTGGAATATTTTTGTATTTTAGGAAATATCATCCATACTATCACTTGAGTTTACTTTCTAAAATTTATTGAAAAGTCTGATCATTATATTCTATTTTTAAATATGCTTAAAGCACAAGAGTAATTTCAAAACTTTAGTATCCCAGAATGTAATAACATTAATATCTAACATCACAAAATAAGCCCTTGGTGCTGGCAGTTCTCTGAAAGCACTTCAATACATCTGCCTCAACAGAAGAAAAAAAAAAAAAGGCTCTAAATTGGATAAGATTTTGAAATTAAGATTTTTCTGCATAAAGAAACCCTTGTGATTTGATATAATACTGGCAGTGTCATGCTAAGGCCAGGTGACCAATATTTTAGCAAAGAAAAAAAAAAGCCAAGGTAATTTTATAGTAGCAATAGTTTCTTTTTTTATTTTAATATACTTTAGGAAAACAATATACAAAGCTGAGCTTCTCCACCATTTCCATCTAACAGTAGGAAGCTCCCATTACACAAATTTAGCGTTTTGTGATGGCTAAGAACAGCAGTCAGCACCAGACTTGAACAGTTAGCTACAACACAAACATCCTTCAAAATGAAATGTCATAATAGCAAGACAGGTAAACCAGGGTTTAACAAATGACAACCACTTGGGAAGTGATTTCATCATTCTTGTTGAATTTCATATTTCATTAAATATCTTATACACACATTTCCTGTTAATATGCTTTAAACAAAACCTCCCTTAAGGACTGACTTCAATTAAGTATAAATATTCAACAAGAATAGTTCTGGTAAAGAATCCCCAGGTAGTTCCAATTCTAATATGCATTTGACCAAAGGAAAAGAAAAATAACAATTTATTTGTTTTAACATGTTTATTACAACAGATACAATTCACATCTGACTAGCTTTGTTTCCTCTTTACCCTCCCACAACCATGTTCATTGGGCCACTTCCTTACATTTGAGCAATCAATGTACTTTTAGCACACAAGCCCAGCAGTACTTTTAGGTCCATTCTTACAGGGTGCAAATGGATTTCAATAATTTATACAAACAAGTGGGTTATGCTCAATCACTGCAATTTTAAGCTACTGTACACAGGAATGAAAAGGTTATAGAAAAGTGCCATAGCAACAGTGCCTTAAGAAAGGAGAAAAAAGAGGAGCTTTAAAAAATGGATAAAATCAGATCAAGTATTTCAGAGGAAAATGGAACACACGGGAAATGAAAAAAAAACATTTCTCTGCAAAACAAACGGAGAAGCACTGCTCTTGATCGGTGCAAGTGTGGAAACAGTTGTCTCACGGTATTTTGTACACTGCCCATATGGTTCAACATTGTATCTCCTTAGACACAGATCGCCCGGCGCTTGCACTGAATTTTTGAAAATGCAAGATTTCCGAATGATAAATTAAACCCCCCTCCCACATTTTTTTTCCTTAAAAAAGCTAATTTTGCAGACAGGTTTACATGTAAAAGGCTAGGTATTTAGCCACCTCAGCATTGATTAGTTTTGGATGTCTAAGCTCTGTTACACATGGCTTCCCATGGCTTCACTCTACAAAACATATTTACAATGTGAAGAATACATCTACATTAAATCTACATTTCAAGGGTTTTACAAATCAATCTTGTTTTTTTCCCCTGAATTAATCTCACAGACCCCCATCCCCTTGTCATTTCCTTTGCCCAACTTAACGGTCCAAAGTCTACTTAAATGCAGCTCAAAAATGTTAAGATTGGGCAATAGATTTACAGTTCCTGTACTCAAAACCATGTGCAATTATTCACATTTTCACACCATGAAGGAATTCTGATTTTTTAGCTTTTCGAGTTCCTTAATTTGTTGCCTCAAAAACAGTATCCTGGAAAAAAAAAAAAAAAAAGAAAGAAAACATTAGAAATATGTGGTCACATATTAGAGAAAAAACAAACTTTCAACAAAAACACCTTCAATAAAATGAGTACTATTAGTTAAGACAAAATAATTAAAAACTGATTGCAGTTAAGATAAAATAATCACTGAACAGATGATATACTCGTATATTACATCAGGTTGACAAAAGTTAAATGTTCTCTAACATTTCTCAACTGATTTAAATATAATTTAAAATGTAATGTTCACTGCATCATCACACATGCACAAAGGCAGTAGATATTAAACATGAGATAAATGTATATTGCATGTTTTCTGAACTACAATACAGTAAGTCTAGTAAGTCTGGATTTAACTAGGTACAAGAGACTTCTGAAGAACAATTTTCACTATAAATGTAGATTCATAAAAGGAAGCCAAGTCAAACTTCCACAGACATGTGTATTCAAACAAAACAAACCAAAAAAGCCCTGGCTGGTGCGGCTCAGTGGAATGAGCGTTGGCCTATGAACCAAAGGGTCACTGGTTGCAGGATTGAAGGTCAGGTCAGGTCCCTGGTGTGTGTGTGTGGGGGCGGAGAGGCAACTGCACATTGATGTTTCTCTCCCTCTCTTCCCCTCTGTCTAAAAGTTAAATCTTTAAAAAAATTAAAAACTCCACAGCTAACTAGATTTCCATGAACTTCATAAACTCTCTCCTACTCTGAATCCTTTTTCTTGTTGAACTATGACATTTACTGCCTATACCAGGGAATTAGGCAAAGTCACATACTGCTTTGATATTTGACTGTGTATATATTTTTTAATAAATTGCAATAAGGAACAGTATAATTTCCTAAAAGCTTAAATCATCTATGCAGCCGAAATGAAGTTAAAACTCCATTCAGAGCAATCCTAGAGTAAAAAATAACAACACCCCAGTTGATAGTCAAAAAGAGACCTCCAGATATTTTAGTAACTGAGACATTAGATAAAAACTCAATTTTTCCAAGTTTACCTTAAATCTCAACTTTAGTATTTTACTATTCGTGGTTTTATGACAAGATTACCACCACCTTATACAGACAGGATGTGGAGCCATTTAAAGTGCATGTATACTATTAACCAGATGTTGATACCCTACTTGACTAGGATATTAGATTAAGAAAAACGGGACAGTGAGAATTTAGGTGAAAAAAAAAATAATATACATCAATGAACTAGCTGAACTGAACTGTAATTTCCAAGAATCTATTGGTGATACAAGCATAATATAATTTGTGACTTGAAATATGAACTGAAATAAGTACCCTCAGCAATGGATAAGTCTCCTCAATTTAATAGGCCCCTCAATTCAAGTGTGACCCTTAATAATTAAGTTGCTAATTTCATTTTTTAAAATAATATATTACTATACCTTAGTTACAGTGCAAAAAATAAAGTCTAATGAAACATTTATCATGGGTTAAAATAAAAATCTAGATGCCATTATCATTCAACAGTATTAAATTATAAAAATGCAAGTTACAGTATTACAGAACATGATACAATATATCAAAGAACATATTTCTTTGATATACTGTATCTTTATATATTGATATATATTTATATGTTGATATAAAGATACAATATATCAAAGAAATATGTTCTTGTTCTGATTTAAGTAAGATATATAATGCTAAGAAACAAAAATTATTTCCGTGAAAAACTTACCTTTGCTCTCTCAAAGTTGCTTGAATTTCACATACCCGGACTAGAGATCTTAAATTTTTTAATTCAGTACAAATTTCTGACATGTGAACACTCCCCATGTTATGGGCTTCTTCTCGCAATCTTGATGCCTATAATTAAAGAAAATCACATACAATATAAGACACATTCACGCATAAAAAATAAAAGATTCAATTTTTGAGTAGAATTGTATACCAAGAATAATCATTTGGTAAAAATGATTAAAGAATAATCATTTTTCTTTAAATCCACAAAAATGCGGGTGAATCTAAGGGAAAAATAATTTTCCTTAAAAAACAGCAGCAGCCCTGGCTGGTGTGGCTCAGTGGTAGAGCGCCAGCCTGTGAATCAAAGGGTCACTGGTTCGATTCCCAGTCTAGGACACATGCCTGGGTTGCAGGCCAGGTACCCAGTTCGGGGAGCACAAGAGGCAACCACACAATGTTGTTTCTCTCCCTCTCTGTCTAAAAATAAATAAAATAAATCTTAAAAAAAAAAAACCCATCTCATATAGTGAAAGGTATTTATTTTAGGATTTATACCTCAGGCTTCTTGAGAAAAAAGTACTGCTAATCTCAGAACAGTATAGCACTAGGATAGAACAACTTATGATTTGTCATTAATAAAAGATGCTGGGTCAGCCAAGGCAAAGTTCAGGTTATGACACTGATAAAAAGGGCCTCACTGAATTCCTTATCATGAGATACATAACATGGCTCTGTGATTTTATGGAATATTTCAGATTGTCAGTTATCAGATAAAAGGGAGAAGCCAATGGTAATAATTGCAATGTCCTAAAGCCCCTAATCCCAACACAACAGTGTTTAACTTCTAATAGCTTAGTCTAGTAGTAGAGTCATAAGATTCCACTAACAGGTTCTAAAACTATCAGAATGGCTGAGTGGAAAAAGTACACTGGCTTTGAACCACATGGCAATACTAACAAGAAGACCTTGCTATAATCTATTTGGTCTTAAGGGTGGGCCTCATTGATAAAACAGAAAAACTCATTATCAGGACTGGTTAGATGTTTTAAGTTGGAGAAAATGAAGCACTTGCCACAGAGCTAAATGCTGAGTATTTGATAATGGTAGCTATAATGATTATATTAAAAATATTTTATGTGAAATCACAAAAGTAACCTCATAAATACTCTATAAGGTAAGTATATATCAAAATATTTTATAAAATAACTAGACAACCTAACTAGATAGTCGTTTTAAATATATGAATTTAGGGGACCAGGTTAGATTTTCTAAAAGCTGAAGTTATATATTCTTAGTCATCCAAAGGTAAAACATCTGTGAATCATGTAACATACCTGCTTTTCTGCGTGATCTGCAGGCCATCCTTGAACATGTTTTATGAGATTTTCATTGAAGTGTGCTGCTAATGTAGGTGTTAATGAACATGTAGTTCGGGTAGATGAATTCTGTGGTACAACTGTTGCATTTGATGCGTTACTACCAGAAGTATGATTTGGACCAGGTGATGGACTTCTCTGGCTACTGGAAGAGAAAACACAATTGAATGTGTAGTGTATCTACACATAGTTTCTAGGTATTCTAGATATTGTCTGTCAATACCGTCTATTAAAGATATCCAAATACCTAAGAAAAATTTGTTATTTTAACATTAAGTAAATAGAATTAAAAATTCAAAGTGTATTTATTTAAATCGTGTATTCCTCGACACACGTGGGGGGGGCATCTTTTTAGCACTAATGTCAGAATCAAATTTGAAAGTAACAGTATTCTCCAAATTTGACAGCGGAATCTAATGACTTCATATACTACAAACTCTACTAGGAATGTCACTAAGAAATGGTCATATCTTAACAGCTGTAGTAGATATAAGGCACATCTGAATTATATCTTACATACATGTAGATAAGGAGGGGAAAATATAGATTGCTCATTTAACATAAGAACAAGGTGCTGAATCAGAGGGTGAAATAATGAGAAGCAAAATACAGGCATTTTATTGGATAAGCAATGAATGAGTTTAGTGGCAAAATAAGACCAAAGTAAGACCAAAAAAAGTAACACTCTAACATTGGTTATCTTCTTTTAAAACTATATGGTTTAGGCTAGGGTTTGGGGATATGGTGATGAGAACCAAAAATTTAATCACCCAAATTGATTTCCTACCTGCTTCACCAGACTTGGCTCTGAATGAATTTCAGTTATTTCCAAAAACTAAATCTCCCAAAGGATGAAGAGTTTTCATCAATGAGGATACTTAAAATAATACTGCAGCCTCTAAAGACAATTTAAAAGAAGAATTTCCCAAAAATGTTCTGAGCAATGGCAACATTGCTGAAGTAGACAGCATCCCAAGGTGATTATTTTGAAAGGAACAACTCTCATTTGGATGTGTAAGTTCTGAAATGCTTGTTTAGAAAACAATAAGAACAACAGTTGAATTATTTTGCCACTTCATAGCAAGAAATAAAAGTAGGAAAATCAATAAAATGAAAATCATTTAACGTTGTATTTGTTCACTGACAAAGAAAAGTGACAGCACAACACAGCTTGATATGACAAGCAATCCTTACGGGGCAGAGCTGAAGCTAACAGGAAAGCCTGACACATACCACATGGCAATACTGGCCCAAGTTTTAGATGTGAGATTTTCGGCCTCAAATCTAAAAGTGCTATGAGGAGGTTAAAAATGATGTCTCATCTCCTACAAATAAAGTACTATAAATCATGTGCCCTCTTTGTACAAGTATCACCATTTTTTTTTTCTGGACCATAAGATGCACCTGGGTTTTAGAGGAGGAAAATAGGAAAATGTTTGAAGCAAAATAAATGTGATAAAATATTTAATAACATAAATAACATTCAGACTATAATTCAGCTACATTCAGACTATAAGACGTGCCCCCATGCTCCTCCTAAATTTGGGGGGGGGGGGTTGCGTCTTATAGTCCAAAAAATACAGTACATATTATTAGTCCCACCAAATTTTACTAAGTAAAATTCTAAAGAAAGAGCCACTTCCCTCAAAATAGCCCAGGCTTCACTACTAGTGACAACAATCTACTTGTTGCAGATTTGCCTCTGTAAATTTTTTAATATGCAAAACTAAGGTTATCCCTGGATTCTTCCAAGATCAAATTCTATTATTCATACATATTTATAATATTCAGACAATGCATTATGCCACATTAAGGAAAAAATAATGTCTCAACACATAACATCAACTTACTTTGAGCGCTGAAGACTTCGAGGAGAGACAGGTTCATGACCTTGTGGTTTGTCAGCAGTTACCGGCTGCTGCTGTGTGGCTGATTGTGAAACTGGTCCTTGCTTAACTACTGGAGTAGTAACCTGAAATGTCAAAAGCTGGTGAGACAGGCCTCTATCACATTGGCAAATGGTACAGAAACTAGGTAAGAGCAAAAAACAGTAAGACTTCCCAATTATTTTTATTCTTCAGTGAGTTTTAAGATAACAAAGAGATGTTCTAAATTGTTTCATAGTAAGAGTAATATACACCTACATCCCAATGGAGGCCTGAAACTGTAAATAGTACCAAATCCTATATATAGCACGTTCTCAATGTCATTTTGATAGTTTCATTATAAAATTAACAGAAACTTAACTCTTGTTTGTATCAATTAGCTTACAGTGAAAGTGGTTTAATTATACATTGTTTTACTTCAAGTCACATAACCAACTGACAGTGTTAAGCAAGGGGTTAGTTACTATATCATTTTTCCCTATACATGCATATCTATAATAATGTTTCATTTGTAAATTAGGCACGGTAAGAGATTAACACAACAACTAATAATAAAATAGAACAACTATAACAATGTACTGTAATAAAAGTTAGGTCACTGTGCTCGCTCTCAACCTGATAACTAAGACAGCTACTGAGTGACTCTATGGGCACGCAGCTTACACAGCAAGGACAGACTGGACAGAGAAATGACTCAAGTTCACAGCGAGATGAAGGACACAGTGCAAGACTTCATGGCACTCAGAATGGCATGCAATTTAACTTATGCATTTTTTTTATTCCTAGAATTTTCCATTTAATAGTTTTAAATACCAGTTGACCACAGGTAATTGAAACCACTGACACGGGAAGGGGGACTAATTACTTAACAGTATAAAAGTATTGTCATTTAGGTGCCAAAATCCACATACCTCCCCCCTCATCTAGTTAAAGATCTTAAATACCGTAAAATCTAGAGATTCAGAAAAGTAAGAATGACTATCCACAGGTCATGTAGTTAGAAGAGAGTCAAGGTTTGAAACTTGGACCTAATTTGTTTATAAAATGGCACAGGACATAAAATTACTTTCTTAGCACATCAATGTAAGAAATGAGTTCTGATTTTGAGCCCACTTCTCTTTCCAAGACACTATACTACCTCTTCCGCTTTACAGTGATGTGTCATATAACCCTTTGGCCAAAGAAGGTCCACATACTACAGAGGTCCCATAAGATTATAATAGAGCTGAACAATTCCTAATGTGTACTGACATCTCAGCCCCTGGGTGACGTCTTGGCCATCTTAATGTCATAGTATAATGCATTACATAAATATTTATCATTGTGTTACAACTGCCTACAGTATTTAGTATAGTAACATGCTGTACAGGTTTTGTAGCTTAGGAGCTGTAGTGGAAAATAATTTGTCACTCCAAAATATGCCTACCTGGCATGAGCCTTATTTTAGACTAATTAATTTTAAGAAATGGAAGACACAGGAGAAGCTCTGAAAACCAAGCAGAAGTTGCGGTTTGTGGGACTTCTAGTCAAGATGGCTGCATAGGCAGACATGGCTTGCCTCTTTGCAAAACCACATCAAAATTACAATTAAAATACAGAACCACCATCACTCAGAACTGTCAGAAATCGAGTTAAATGGAAGTCTGACAACTACAGAATTAAAGAAGCCCCATCCATCCAGATTGAGAGGGAAAGTGCAGGCACAGAACGAGCTAGTCCTTCACCCACGCGTGGTGGTTAAAAATTTGGAAGGGATATGTTGGGAGGAGTCCCAGCTCCATACCAGTACCCCCACCACAGAGTTCAAGTGCCAGGAACATAAGTCCCCACAACTTCTGACTGCAAAAACCAGTGGGGATAGAGTCAGTGGAAGAAACTTCTAGAGTCCCAAGCGGTTCCTCTTGAAGAACCTACACATGGGCTCACCTACTCAGACTCACTCCCTCTGGACACTGGCGCCAGGTGGCACCTTGAGGGGTACCAGTGCTGTGCAGGGGGAGGCTGAGGTATCTGGCATCAAGGTGAGCAGAGGCCATTGTCCCTATTCTAAATGCTTCCCCTATAGAGCCCACAAGCTGGTACCGTATCTGAGACTCCATCAAACTGGACAACACTGTTTGACCCGCCTCGGAGATCCTCAGAGACTGCCCCACACAACTTATGGAACCATTGAAGCTGCTTTTCCATATGACTAGCTCGTCTTGGCTCATGCTTCACAACTTCCTTAATCCTCTCAAACAAGCAACAACTGCGCTCAGTGAATCCCATGCCTGGCACTAGAAGCAGCCAGCCTAAATTTACAGCACAGTTTTGCCTGGGAATCTCCAAGCCCAGCACATGAGCAGCCATCTCAGATTGCTTTGTAACTCAGGCAGGGTGGCCCCAGGTAAAACACGGGGGGGGGCGGGGGCGGGGAGCGGGCTAACCTTGGCCTGCACCACCTGGGAAACCACAGGGCTACAGAGCAGGTCAGAGTACCACCACTCTACCCCTGCACAACTGATCCTCCATGGAGGGCAGAGGTGGTGGTCAGTAGTCATAGGCACTCCTATAGCTGACAGACCTGGGTAAATGCTACCCATTAATCTGCCAACAGCAACCAAGGCTCGACTACAAGAGGAGGGTATACTCAGCCCACACGAAGGGTGCACATCGAGTACCTAGCTTGGGGGAGAAGGGAGGCTGTGCCACTGGACACTACAGGATACCTACTACATTAGGCCACATGACCAAGACCAGAGTAGAGTCAAAGCAGTGCCATAGACACAAACACAGGGAGGCTGCCAAAATGAGGAGACAAAGAAACATGGCCCAAATGAAAGAACAGATCAAAACTCTAGGAAAAGAGCTAAATGAAAGGGAGATAAGCAATCTATCAGATGCAGAGTTCAAAACACTGGTTATAAGGATGCTCAAGGAACTTAGTGAGGATCTCAACTATACAACAAGATCCAGTCAGAAATGGAGGGTACACTATTTGAAATAAAGAATGATTTACAAAGGGAAATAGCAGTGGAGTGGATGAACCTGAGAATCAAATCAATGATTTGGAAGATAAGGAAGCAAAAAACAACCAATCAGAACAACAAGAAGAAAAAAGAATCCAAAAAAAAAAGAAGATAGTATAAAGGAGCCTCTGGGACAACTTCAAGGGATCCAACATACGCATCACAGGGGCGCCAGAAGGAGAAGAGAAAGAACATGAAATTGGAAATCTATTTGAAAAAATAATGAAAGAATACTTTTCTAATTTGGTGAAGGAATTATGCATGCAAGTCCAGGAAGCACAAAATCTCCCAAACAAGATGGATGCAAAGAGGCCCACGCCAAGACAATCATAATTATGTGTCAAAAGCTTTAAAGATAAAGAGAGAATCTTAAAAGCAGCAACAGAAAAAGAGGTTAGTTACCTATAGAAGTGTTCCCATAAGACTGTTAGCCAATTTTCTCAGCCGGCAACTTTAGCATGTGCCCTGACTGGGAATCGAACTGGCGACCCTTTGGTTTACAGGCCAGTGCTCAATCTACTGAGCCACACCAGGCAGGGAATGTTAGCCAATTTCTCAAAAGAAACTTTGCAGGCTAGAAGGGATTGGCAAAAATTCTCAAAGTTACAAAAAGTAGGGACCTACAGCCAAAATTGCTCTACCCAGCAAAGCTATTGTTTAGAATAGCTTCTCATTTAGCTTCCCAGACAAGAAAACACTAGAGGAGTTCATCATCACCAAACCATTATTATATGAAATGGTAAAGGGGTTTACTTAAGAAAAAGGTCAAAACTATGAAGAATAAAATGGCAAAAAATACAAATCTATCAACAACTGAATCTAAAAAACAAACTAATCAAACAAGAACAGACAGTTACGATTTGTAAAAGACATATTTGCATTTGTAAGGCTGTCACCTACAGTGTACCAGGAAAAGGAGATGACCATATCTACAGAAACTCTTATCAATGCAAAAGAAGGTGAATCTGTATAATCTTACCCTTTTACTGTGTTTTTTCCAGTAACCTCCCATTACCGACTCCCTCAATTCCAACATCTTATGACTATACTATTACATCAATAAAAATAAATACATTATATAAATACAGTTGCTTCAATTTCAAACACAAATGGAGACACAGTATAGACTGGTTTGTCAGAGAATAAAAAACTACAGCCCATACAAAATTCAACTTGAGTGTTCATCAAAAAGATGTTACCCTAAATGGACAGACCAAGAGGTCCATGGTTACCAGTGGGGACACATATATTATTCCTATTCAGATGCCACAGAGAAACAGGCAGTTCTAAATAAGTCACACCCTCTAAAAGTCTTTTTTTTTTAATGATTAATATTCTCCCAAAGAAATCTGGATGGCCCTGTTACTTCTGAATATAAAAGAACTTGTTCTTTTATAAACAACGAAAGAATGTCCACTTATTTTTAAAAACAACTTGAAAAAGTTTTTAAACACAAAAACTGATAGCCATCTGCTTAAGGGATTTGAAATGCTAATTTTGATAACTAACTGTAAAACTAATACGACCATTTATTTCACTTTTAGTCATCATTTGCTGTACTTTTAAGATACCACCCTGGGATCAGTTTTAAACATTAAGAATAAGATCTCTTTTGCTGAAACTAGTATTTTAATTCTTCTCTCATCGAAATATAAATGAGGAATCATATGGGAGACCATTCTGTGTGGCATGGGCCCAGCTCCCACATGGAGGGGCCCGTGGAGAGTGACATGGCGCCCACACCCACGGACAGGTTCTCCCATGGGGAATCAGGCCTGCACTGTACCTAGGCTGCTGTGAGACTTGCTTTTGCTAAAACTCCCTCACCTGGGATTGAGGCAGCAAATGTTTACTGCGTATCTCTAAAGTAACTTCCTAAAGTCTGTGCTAAATCTTCCAAGTGTGGAGTGTAACCAGTTCAACCACTTTCCCCCTGGATTTGTAACATCCTTCTCTTTGTAGTCATTAGCAACATCCTATCCTTTGTTATCTGTGAAAGGTAATCACCTACAGCAAACTTGTGCATAGTAAATGAGGACCATCCTAGATGTACTGTACCCAGAAAGACAATAAAAGCCCATCCAGGTGGGGGTTGCAGGCCCTCTCTCTCTCAGGACTTTTCCTCCACAGGACTCAGTAGTCTGTGTGAATTTGTCTCATATCTCAGCCATGACGCCGCGGACACTGCAGGCCAGTGTCCACATCAGAATCACATAATAAACTAAGAATTCTAACAAAATCAAACTAGACTGACCCTAAAATGTGCACAGATAAAATGGCTGAAGCAGGGAAGGGATGAGCCAACAGAAGACCTAAAATCTGGCCTACTATCAATTTCAAACTATGTTTAGGCTTCAAATAATTCTTTTGCATGAAATTTTCAAAAAGCCCATGGTTTTTACAACAACCAAAAAGAATTTTCTCCTATGTTTACTATTCAGAATAAAAATAAGTCACTTGTATATACTGACTTCCAGATTTCTCAATGTTTTAGAGGTGGCATGCTACAAGCAAAGCATGAGTGTGACCAGGATTTGCATATGAATTTACGGGCAAGATGCAAATGATGTACTACCAAATTTGACTGCAGCATTGTAGGGTCCAATTCATAATCCAGTAAGAACAGACCAGCAATTTTCTAACTGCTCTAAATAGCCATCCATGAAACATTTTGTTTGGACCAACACAAGCAGTATACAGCTTAGTAAAATGGGTTCTATATTCAGGAAGACCTGGGTCTCAAATTCTGATTCTACCACAAAAACTAGATGTAACTAAAGGCTTAATTTTCTTAACTGTTAATTCAGGCAAATAGTTGACTCTTGTGATGTGAAAGTTAGAATACATATAAACTGTTAGCACAGGAACTGACTCATGACTAAAATGCAAAGTATGGGGTAAAAAACATGGAAAACATGTTTTCTCTTATTCTCAAGTTTGAAAATTCTACAAATATTAAGACTCAATTAGTGTACCCTTCTTTATCTTGCTCTCCATGTCATTTTGTTCAACACTGTTTCGTCATAAAATTGATAGAAATTTAACTCTCGTTTTGTTTTTTTTTTTATGTCAATTAGCCTACATTTTAAGTGGTTTCATTTTATGTTGTTTTGCTTCAAGTCACAGGAACCAATCAATGGTGTTAAGCAAAGAGTTAGTTACTGTATATACTGCTTTTGCCCCTATACATGCATATCTATAATAAAGTTTAATTTATAAATTAGACATGGTAAGAGATTAACAACTGATAATAAGATAGAACAATTATAGTATACTGTAACAAAGTTATGTCATTGCACTTTCTCTCTGATAACCGAGATGGCTGTTAAGTGACGAAATTGGCAGGTAGCTTGAACAGCATGGATACTGGACAAGGAAATAATCCGAGTCCAGGGTGGGATGAGCAAGATAGTGCAAGGTATCTTCATGGCAAGAAAGAGAAGAATCAGTGCATAAAAGTAGCACAGATACAAGTCCCTCCTCTATCCTTTAATTAATTTGAGAGATTCTAACCTGCACCTATTCACACTTACCTGTCCCCTTCACTTTACCACTTCATTCTCGCAGGGTTTTTTCTATGATACAGACTCTAAACATTAAACCTGGTTTGTTTTATGTTTTTTTCCCCCCCGCAAAAGCAAGTGGTTTATTTTCTGAATTTCCCTCAAAGACAACATACCTTTGGTTGTGATGAAACAGGAGGAGTACTAATCAAAGGTTTGATAGGGACTGTGTTAGTCTGAGGTGTGCTTATTCTCGGAGACACATAGGATCTTGGGGATGATGCATCAGACGTTAAAGACATTGGAGATTGATTAGATGGCTGGGCTGCAAAAAAATGTGTAAGTTAATTACAAATAAACAAAAACCCCTGTAATATATGTAGAGGAGATCTTTGCATCTCTCCATGCATATCCCCTCCCCTCAAGGAAAACACTTATCTGAAAAAGTGAGAATGTGGGATAATCATTGGGGCTATGCTGACTAAAAAGCTGTGTTACAGATAAGCACACACCCTGTGTGGCCTCTAGGCTAGAGCAAGAAGGGAAGCCTGACCCTATTCTCATATGGAGGGCATCCTCACCACACTTATTTCCTCTACATTCACACCCAGCTTCCCCCTGAGTCTCCTGCCTCACGAGGCTGACTAGAGAGTTGTCAAAGTCTTTCACTATTGTACTTCAATTTTCCACCAGTTATTCCTGCTCAATTTGCCAGCTTTCTGAATTGGGGCTTTCATTTCTCTCTTGTTCTTGTGTGTTATCTCTTTCCACTGAATACCTTCACAGAGAAGAGGGATAGCTATTTCAAAGAAGAACTTGAGCATTTCTGTATCCATATCCTCTAGTCAGAAGCCATCTACCATCAACCTGAACCATGAGTCAATTCTTAAAATATACTCAAGTTTCACAAAGATTGAGGACACATCATAATTTACTTTGAGCTCTGGAGTAAAGTATCTCATTCAACAACTTAAATTCCGCACGAAAAATTTACTATATTACAGATATGATGATATAAGATGTCAAAGCTTGCTTCATCTAAAAAGAAAAAGCAAATGAAAATACTACCGTATGAGTGGTGGTAAAAAAAAAAAAATCAAGCATAAAGTAAAACCATTACTGTAGCAAATCAGCTCAAAGACTAAAAAAATTTGCTAATATTCCCCTGAAATCAATATATAATGCTAAAGATATCTAAGAATATGAATACCTTGTGTAGAGAGCTGAGCAGCTTGAGAAAGCAGAGAGGTTATGTTGAAAGCTGATGGTCCAGCAGTAAGAAACTTATGAATTATAGACTGCAATGAAGCTTGTGTCACAGCTGCTGTAAGAACTAAAAACACATATTATTTAAAATTCAAATAAAACATAGAGGCATATGTGGCATTAGTAACAACTTGAAAATTCCCCCCAAAACTGGAGTGTTTCAAACTATAACTCTCAAAATAAAAAAGTCTAGAAAATAAAGGTAATATAATGGGTTTAGAGATGTGAAATGATGAGGCAGAAGAAAAGAAATTTAATGGGTTTATAATAAAAGAAAAGAGTTTTCTTTACACTAAAATTCAGGCATTCAGTTCAAGAACACAACTCTCGGAGACTTTTAAACAACAGTAATTTTGGAGTATTCACTAAAACTTCTGATTATATCACAAACCTATCCACATATATGTACTCAGTACACTACTTAGAACTAATTGGATAAATTGTAGCTATTTAATGAGACTGCTTTTCTTTATTTCCCAGACAAGCTGACCACTCAAACCCTACGTCAATACCCATACCAACAATCTTTTAAAAACAGAGAATTTAAAAAAAATAGAGAGAGAATGGCATGGTCACCTTAGAAAATCAAAATACAGAAAAGTTGAGGGCAATGAGAACACAAGACCAATGATCAACTAGTCTGAAAGCTCCATTTTTAAGATAAAGGAAAAACTTAACTACTTAACACTATTGCTAAATGTAGTATGTAAAACTGTAGAGAAATTAAAAATTTTACAATGTTTTTAGGACTTAATGTTTGACTCTGAATGGTTTACAAATTAAAGCAACATGTACTTTTCTCAGACTTCTTTGAGATTACTGCCTAAAAACTTTAGCATAGTAAAAAGCAAAGTTGGAATTAGTAATGCAATTAACTAGGAAAAAGAGCAAAATGTTATCCATTACTTCCCTTCTCAAAATTTTTCAAGTATTATAAGAAGGAATGAATTACAAGAACTCCTACTTCTTAAATAACTAGTATATTTACAGTCCAAATAATTTTTAATGAATAGGAGGTTTAAAAAAAAATCAAGTTTTAATTAAAAAAACTTAAAAAATCACGTTTTATATCAATTTCAGCAAATGCCTTTTATTTTGTTTTTACTTAAAAAAAAAAAAAAATAAAGTTAGCCCTGGCTGGTGTAGCTCAGTGGATTGAGCGCGGGCTGGGAATCAAAGGGTTCCTGTTCGATTCCCAGTCAGGGCACATGCCTGGGTTGCAGGCCAGGTCCCCAGTGAGGGTCATGTGAGAGGCAACCATACATTGCTGTTTCTCTCCCTCTCTTTCTCCCTCCCTTCCCCTCTCTCTAAAAATAAATAAATAAAATCTTTAAAATAAGGCCTGGCTGGTGTAGCTCAGTGGATTGAGCACAGGCTAGGAACCAGAGGGTCCCAGTTCGATTCCCAGTCGGGGCACATGCCTGGGTTGCGGGCCAGGTCCCCAGTGGGGGCCATGTGAGAGGCAACCATACATTGCTCTTTCTCTCTCCCTTCTCCTTTCTCTGAAAAATAAATAAATCTTTAAAAAAAATAAAATAAATAAAATCTTTAAAATAAAATAAAGTTACCATACACATTAAACAGAAAGAACAGCTACTAGATAGGTGGTCAGTCTTGAAAAATACACAGAAAATCCAATTGCAAACTCCTCAAGTACAATACCAAAGGCATTAAACTACAGGAGATATAAATTCCAGAAAATGAAGTGTACATGTGAATTTCAAAATGAAACAAAGATCATTCCTAAAATGAGGATTTTACAAATCACATAACTTTACACAACGCAAATGGGTTTTTAAAAAATTGTTAGTATAAAAATTTACCTTCATTTATTTTGGATATGTCCACATTAGAATTATTAAGTTGCAGTGTAGCTTGCAAAGCAGGAAGCAACTGTCTAAGAAGATTTGGATCCTGAAGTAATGGAGGTATTGGTGACTGTGGAACAGGAGAAACAGGGATTGCTGAAGCAGATGTTGGAGGTGCAGATGTGGGATTCAGTCCAGAAGAAGAAGACGTGGAAGGAGTTGTGCAAGAATGTGATACAGATTTCTCTCCTGACGTAGATTCTAAATAAACAGGAGATAATAAAGCTAAAAAAATTACTTGAATTGAGGAAACTGGAACCAAAAATCAAACAAGTAACTTTCATTGTTTGAGGCACTCGACTCAAATAGTGTCATTTAATCTTTACAAGTTAGCACATAGAAGAGGCACAGTAAATATGAGTGATTAGAATAACGAGGTAGGCATTTTTATGCCCCAATTTCATTGGTGAGAAAGCTGAAAGATTACACAGCTTGCCTGAAGTCACAAAACCTAGTAAAACAGTGATTCAACCAAACTCATGCCTGATTCTAAAAGTACCATACTATTTACTAGTAATGCTTTTTCAAACACATTTGTGTATTAACTACATATTCAAGTAAGCTTTCATTAGGATAAAGGGACAATACAATTCTCTCCAGTACTTAATGTTGTATGCCTGCTCAAAAAACAAGGTGAAAATATTTATGACCACAATAACAGCTTACCTAAATATAATAATGTCTTTAATACAAATCAGTATAGGCATCATGGTAAACAATCCCAGAATGGGCTAAGGATATGATAAAAACACAACCAGTGGAGTGCCTTACCAGATATAAAAAATTACATTCAAAACAAAACCAAATTAAGGTAAATATAAACTTCACATATATATTTAAGTCTTTAAAACTATAGAGGAAAATATAGTAAGATTTCTTTTACATCAGGATGGAGACATTTAGAAAAGGCAAACAATTACATTAAACGTACTAGTAACCAAAATATTTTTGGAATTCCTATAAATCATAAAAGACCAACTACGTAATAGAAAAATAAACAAAAGACATTTCACAGAAGAAACTTGAATGGCTTAAAAAACTACAAAAGATGCTCAAATTCACTGATAATCAAAAAAAAAAATGCAAATGAAAAGCAATAGGGTATCCTTTTATATTCACCGGACTGACAAAACTTTAAAAGCCTAACAATGTCAAATGTTGACAAGGAGTAACAGGAACACTTCATGTTTCTAATGGACACTACACATTGATATAACCAAATTGGAAAGTAATAATTAGGCATTATCTAGAAAAACTGGAGCTGCACACACTTCATGACCCTGTAATTCCTCTTGATAAACTCTGAGGTAAATAAATCAGGAGAAAGATTCAACAATTTTTTTCAGAGTATTGTATTTGTTTTATTTTAGCACAAAACTAGAAACATGTAAGAGTCCACTAGCAGGAAAATAAACACAAACTGGTACTTTTATACTATGGAATTCTAATACAGTGACTACCATGGAGGAAAAAGAGCTTTAGAAACAGAGAACTTATGGATAACAACATTAAGACTGGACTACCCAAGATGTTCATACATATATGCTCTTACGATATTGGTCTAAAGACAAAACATGACAGTTTGTACTCTTTTTCATTGCTTGTCTGCTGCCACCACTGGTTGCATGCATGCTCCTGGGAAGGCGCCTGTCTCAGCGTCTTCCGCCTACTACCAAAACGTCCCACCTGGTTTAAGCTGATGTCTGAAAATGTGAAGGGACACATCTACAAACTGGCAAGCAGGGAATGATTCCCGCACAAATTGGTGCGATTGTGAGAGACTCACATGGCGTCACACAAGTATGTTTTGACAGGCAATGCAATCTTGAGAATTCTTAAGTGGAAAGGACTTGGCTCCTGATCTTCCTGAGGATCTCTACCATTTAAATAAGAAAGCTGTTGCTGTTTGAAAGCATCTTGAGAGGAAGAGAAAGGATGCAGATACTAAATTATGTCTGATTCTGACAGAGCCATATTCACTGGTTGGCTTGATGTTACAAGACCAAACGAGTCCTTCCCCCAACTTGGAAAAGATTCATCCACAGCCTCTGCCCTGGTGCATAAAATGCCTATGTACTCAAGCAATAAAATCAATGTTTAACTATGGGGAAAAAAGCGCTAAAATATCTTTGATTTCCTATACATAAAAATTTCTTGAAGATTTTAAGCTCCCATGTATATTATATAACTGATTTAAGACTGCTATTATGATGTACGTTTCAGGCACACTGCATTTGAATATTACACCGCTACCTAGTAACTGTGAATGTTCATTTCCAATTTTAACTAAACATTCATTAATCCCCATGGTCCCAGAAAAGCTGGGTATTGGCTAGTAAGCTTATTGAATATGGACTACTCTATCAACCTTTTTATAACACCACTGTAATTGTCAAAAGAACCAGAGGGTAATAACTCTTTAAAATACAGACCTCAGGATGTATCACTGATAGATTATGATCAAGTCAGAAGGCCTAAGACATTTTAATTTTTGTAAGGCAAACATTTTAAAGGTCTATACGTCTAAGCAGACTGCTTATGGTTTTAACTTTGCTGTTTTAGATTCATACAGGGGTTGGTAAAAGGAGATTTATAGATGTAGGAATGTAAAACAGCTTATTCTTGAATTATTACTTATTAATTATTGTATTATTTTCCATAGGAAAAACTGTAAACCTAGTTTTGCCAATGCCTATAGAGAAGTATAAAGAAACCCGAATAAGATTTTCCTTTTGAAACCAGCTGTCAGTTACTACAGTTTATGGGACAATTATAGACCATAGTAGCAGTTTTCTCCAAATCATATCTTTTAAGATTCAGTTTAGGAAATACAGCTTAGGGGCATCTTGATTAATGTTTAGAACAAAATAAGGTCTGTATTCTTACTTCCTGCATGAACTTCCTTCACTGCCTGCATGAATTTGTAATCACATCCCTCTGAAATGATCCTTACTCGTTTGTTACTTTTACTGTGGTTTTCTTCTGCTTTTAATGTCAGGAGTTGGAGAAGAAGGTGTGAGTTGTTTTCAAATTTGTTTTGGTGCTGCTAAATCTATCCACAGATTTGAAAAATTAACACAGGCTTGCAAATTCTTCAGTGCTGTTCTTCAATCCAAGAAAATAAAAAGCTAATGTATATCACACCATAAGAAAATAAAGTGACGAAAACTACACACCCTTAACTTCTAACTTTAATGTTTATTTACCCTGAAGATATATATCTTTACAGTTTTATGAGAAAAGATTATTGATGAACAGTTTGGAAAAGATGGTATTACTTAATACTTATGGGACCCTCGAGCAAGTGACATCTCTAAAGGCAAGAATTTCTCGGTTAAATATTTTATTTTGAATATCAACAGAGTTCTTATCAGGATCACCTGTAAAATTAAAAAAGAAAAAAAAAAATGATACCAGCGCTCCACCCCAGATCTAATGAAACTGGTGAGACCCAAGTACGTATATACTGAACTTGTAAAAGTTCTATGGGTGATTCTAGCATCCCTTGCTGGTCATGGGAAAAAATAAATTAGAGAACTTCTCAGGTTAACTTTAAAAACAAAAGGAAACAAAACCAAAACGAAAAAACATAGCTCGAACTTGGAGAACTGAGTGTAGAAAGGATTAAAATCAAAGACAGGAAAGTTACACCAATTTTCCAGGCAGGTCTTCAGCATGCTATTTTCACAGTATTTAAAAAAAAAAAAAGATAGCACTATTGAAACCCATACAAATGCCCTTCCAAAGCATGTTACATGTTAAACATTTTAAATATTATTTACCTCAATCTGTAAGTATGATTGAGAGTAACTTATTGGGCTTCATAATTAATATAGATTTAAAAGGCTACCCTGAAAGGCAGCCTCAGTTTTATCATTAAAATATAAAAGGAAGGTATTGGTTGTGTGCCCCTTGTCTCTACTCAGAGTGCTCTAACACAGACCCACTGTACCACCCAGCATTTCTACTACACAGTTTAGCATCCACTAGAACATGAACGCCTCAGAAGAGGAATTCTGTTGTATTTATCTCTATAGCCCTGGTAGAAAATGGGGCTTGGCATCCAAGTAGCATCAACATGTATTTGATTGGATGTATCAACATGTATTCATATGCTCTGAATCTGCAATAAAGATTGGGCTAGGTGCACATGTGTGTGCTCTGTGTTTAAAACGTATGATAATGGGGAGAAAAGCCTATGGTTGCCATAAATAACTGACAAGCAGACAACAGCTAGCTTTACGCTATTTTTATAAAGCTGAGTTAACACTATAAAGTCTTAAGAGACTACTTTAACTAATTTAGACTTATTTTAAATAATCTTATAAAATATAAAATACACAATCACATTATACACAAAGACAATAAAACTACTTTTCAGAACAAGTAGTCAATTAATGTTTTTCTACACATTTAATTTTAACTAACATTTTTATTTTTCTGAAACTTTTAAATCTGGAATCTAATCTTTTAGGGTAAAGGTAATATTTAGTAACATGCTCATACTGATTTGTATCAAACTAAACAAAGAAAAATTTGGGTATTTGGAAATAGTTACCTAAAGACAAAATAATAAATTGACGTAAGAGTCAACAGACTCTTCTTTTTAAAGAGAATTAGCCTTTAGTCTCACTCCTTAAGTATAAATTGCTTGTAACTAAAACTTGTTCATTTATACTTCCAATTTTCACCAATGGGCGAAGTAACCTACCAAAGACTAGACCTTCCCAGAGAAATGTTACTATAACCTAACTTTTTAAGGTTTGAAGTAGTATCATTTAACTTCTTTTAAATTACAGGCACCCCTTCAAAACACCCAAGAGCATAAACCAAAGTCAAAACTTATTTCTGACCTAAAATTACTGCACAGAAATAATAAAAGGCATTAATTACATCTATGATTATTTAATTTCCTATGATGTTCTGACAGCTGTTTTAATAATACTCAACAGGACATGTGAACAAAGCTCAAACTAGTAGAGCAACAAGGCAGGCTGCATTTTCTACACAATGTTGTTAACACAGAAGAGTGTAATATGGGGAAGTTATAAAACAAAACAGTCTATTACTGGAAAAAACATTAAGATAGCTAAGTGATAACACTTGTTATATAATCTGTGACTTTCATTTTATTTTTAATTTTATAATTAATATTTTATTCTGGACATATCCATCCATAATATTTTGTTACAAATGTACATATATGTAGTGCTGATATCCTATAAAGATACTATATTTTTGCAACTTGATTCTTCAAGAGAAAATCTTTTTGCTAATAGAAAGGATGAACATATTTTAAAACTTTAACAGATGTTGCTATACTAAAGTGACTTTTGCAATGGACAACTTACACACCAATTGTATTTCCCACACTGAATTGTCACTAATTTTCAGGGTTAAAAATTTCATTTTATTTTAGTCTTACTTTCCAATATATATTGGCAATTGCTCCCTTGAAATTTTTTATACTGATAAAATATAACACAATTTACCATTTTAACCACTTCTAGGTTTACAATTCAGTAGTATTAAGTACATTCATCATTTCAGACACTTTCTACCCAATTAAACAAGAGCTCCCCATCTCTCCAGCTTCTAGTAACCACTATTTTGTTTTGTCTCTCTGAATTTGCCCATTCTAAGTACTTCATATAAGTAAAATCAAACATTTGTCCTTTTGTCCCAGGCTTATTTCACTTAGCATAAGGTTTTCAAGTTTCATCCACGTTGTATGCATCAGAATCTTACTTTAAAAATGTATTTTATTGATTATGCTACCACAGTTGTCCCATTTTTCCTCCCCTTTATTCAACTCCGCCCTGTACCCCGCTCCTACCATCATTCCCCTACCCTAATTCATGTCCATGGGTCATACACATAAGTTCTTTGGCTTTTTCATTTCCTATACTATTCTTAACACTTTTCGTACTGCTCACAAGTCTTCTCGTGTTTCGCGCGCCATCTGTTAAGGACCGCATCACGAGATGATTTAATTAACGTGCAGTTTGCCCAATATCATGCGGTCCCTGGCGTATGTCTTACAGATTTCTGTGTGGTACAAAATGTGTTAACCTGCGCCCCCCCCCCCCCCCCGGTCTATTCTGTACCTACCGTTTATGCTTCTTATTCCCTGTACCTTTTCCCCCATTCCCTCTTGACAACCCTCCAAGTGATCACCAGTTTTGTGAACCTGTTCCTGTTCTACTTGTTTGCTTAGCTCCTTTTTTTTTTTAGGTTCAGTTGTTGATAGTTGTGACTTTGTTATCATTTTACTATTCACATTTTTTTATCTTCTTCTTAGATAAGTCCCTTTAACATTTCATATAATACGGGCTCAGTGATGATGAACTCCTTTAACTTGACCTTATCTGGGAAGCACTTTATCTGCCCTTCCATTCTAAATGATAGCTTTGCTGGATAGAGTAATCTTGGATGTAGGTCCTTGCCTTTCATGACTTCAAATACTTCTTCCAAGACCCTTCTTGCTTGCAAAGTTTCTTTGGAGAAATCAGCTGACAGTCTTATGGGAACTCCTTTGCAGGTACCTGTCTCCTTTTCTCTTGCTGCTTTTACGATTCTCTCATCTTTAACCTTCGGTAATATCATTATGATGTGCCTTTGTGTGTGCTTCCTTGGGTCCAACTTCTTTGGGACTATAGGCTTCCTGGGCTTCCTGGAAGTCTATTTCCTTTGTCAGATTGGGGAAGTTCTCTTTCATTATGTTTTCAAGTACGTTTTCAATTTCTTGCTCTTCGTCTTGTCCTTCTGGCACCCATATGATTTGGGTGTTGCAACGTTTAAAGTTGTCCCAGAGGTTCCTCAGCCTCTCCTCATTTTAATTCTTGTTTCTTCATCCTGTTCTGGTTGAATCTTTATTTCTTCCTTCTACCCCAAACTGTTGATCTGAGTCCTGGTTTCCTTCCCTTCACTGTTGGTTCCCCGTACATTTTCCTTTATTTTACTTTTCATGGCCTTCACTTTTTCCTCTATTTTGCAACCATACTCAACCATTTCTGTGAGCATTCTGATTACCAGAACTCTGCATCTGATAGGTTGGCTCTCTTCATCGTTTAGTTGTATTTTTTCTGGAGCTTTGATCTGTTCATTTGGGCTATATATACATATATATTTTTTTTTGGGGGGGGGGGGTCTTCGAGCACCTATTATGTAGTAAGAGGTGGAGCCTTAGGTATTTGCCAGGGCTGGGTCACCCACATTGCTGCATTGTGGTGTTGCATGTGGGGGAGGGGTCCAAGAGGGAACAATGCTGCTTTCGGCTCTCTGCTAGCTTTCAGTCACTTCCTCCACTACCCACAAGTTCTGGTGCTGGTTTCTGGGTGGGTGGTTTTATTTACATTCTAGGACGCTGTGGGTCTCTCCAAAGAACTCTCCTGTGAGGCTGGGAGTTTCTCCTGCCACCTCAACCCCTACAGGTTTTTTTCAGTCAAAGGTTTTGAGGCTTTATTTCCCTGCAGTGGAAACCTGGGTTATGCCATCAGTCTTGGTCCCCAGTTGTTCCTCCCATTTTATCTGCACGCAAATGTGAGACTACCCAGTCTTCTAGCTGCCTTCTCACCTGCCCCATCCTGCAGCCGCTGCCTTGTCATGAGTCCTCTCGACCTTGGCTGCCCATCCCCACCCCTCCTACCAGTCTGGATGAATGTGTCTTCTTTAACTCTTTGGTTGTCAGACTTCCATACAGTTGGATTTTCTGTCAGTTCTGGTTGTTTTGTTTTTAAATTTGTTCTTGTCCTTCTTTTGGTGGTGCGAGGAGGCAAAGTGTATCTACCTACACCTACATCTTGGTCAGAAGTTGGAATCTCACTCCTTTTCAAAACTGGGTAATACTGCGTGCATCATAATTTGGTTATCTGTTTATCTGTCTGCAGACACTTGGATTATTTCCACTTTTTGGTTATTGTGAATACTGCTGCTATGAATATGATGTACAAATACCTGTTTGATTCCCTGGCTTTTAATTCTTTTGGTTAAATACCCAGGCACAGAAATCACTGGATCCTATAATAAAATTCTATTTTATTTTTTGATGAACTGCCAAACTGTATTCCACAGCATCTGTTGTCATTTTGCAGTCCTACTTGGATGCATAAGGGTTCCAATTTATCTATATCCTCAAAAACACTGGTTATTTTCTACGGTTGTGTCTATTATAGCCATCCTAATATGTGTGAAGTGGTACTGCACTGTGGTCTTGATTTGCTTTCCCCAATGACTAGTGATGCTGAGGACCTTTCATGTGCTTCCTGACCATCAGAATATCTTTTTTAGAGACATACGTATTCAAGCTTTTTGCCAGTTTTGAACTCAGCTGTTTGTTTCATTTTGTTATTGAGTTACAAGATTTTATATATTCTGGATATTAATCACTTATCAGTTATATGATTTACAAATACTTCCTCTCATTTTGCAGATTGTCTTTTCAATGGAGAGTGTCCTCTGATGGATGAAAGTTTTAAATTCTGATGAAGTCCAATTTATCCATTTTTTCTTTTGTTGCCTATGCTTCTGCTGTCACATCTGAGACATCACTACTGATGTCATGAAGATTTTCCCATTTTCTTCTAAAAGTTTTATAGTTTTAGCTCCTTAGTTCAGATCTGTAATCAATTTTGAGTTATTTTTAGAAATTATAAGGGAAGGCTGGCAATTTTCAATTCCTTTTCTGTAAATGCCTGTTCATATCCTTTGTTCATTTTCTACTAATCTTTTCCATACTGCTTTAATTCTAATGTACCCTCAGATTACTATTATATACATTACAAATATTTCATCCCAGTGTGACATTCAGCTTTCAACCTTTATTATATCTCTGTCACACAGAACTTTGAAATGACTTATGTGGTCATATCTGTGAACTTTTTATTTTAAGGCAAATGCCGTTCGGGTCTTTGTTAAAAACACTTTCCCTAACCCTCAAGTTATCGCCTAAAACAGACTAAATTCCTTCACTCATACATTCAAGTATTCAACAATATTTGAGTAACTTTATGGCCAATCTTTCTAATTTTCCTAAGTACTTAGTAATACAAAAACTTACTTTAAAGCAAAGAAACAGAAGGCTAAAAATGTGACCCGCTACAGGCAGTTAATGACATTCTATGTCAGCTATAAAGGAGTATCACCGACACATCCTGAAAAATCTTCAGGTTCTTTAGAATTTTATCCAGTCTACAAATACCATCAAAACACAAAAGAAAATTTGTTTCAGTGACTAATTCATACACCTCGTATTAATGAATGAATAATCATCCCTCCCATTAGATGAAAACTATGGAACCAGCATGTAACTAAGTGAATATTAGACACACTAATCTTCTAAGAGCTACGCTGAGGTCACTGCATAGGTCTGCTTCTGTGGCCACTGTATTTACTTTTCAAACTTATCTATGGTAATAAATCATAAGAAAGTTGTCAATCGACAAGGTCATTAAACTCATGTAACTCTGATACTTATTTGGCCAAAGCAAAGGACCCATGTCTCATGCCTATTTTATCATTTCATAAATCTGGAAGGGAGGGTGGAATTAGGACCAGTTTATAGAACAGACAGGATGGGCGTTAACTGACAAAAAAAAATCGGCTTTAGATATTTAGCATATCAATCTGTTACTTTATTATACGGTTGTCCAATAAATTAATCTTGCCAATAGATATTCAAATGTTACCCTAAAAGATTTAAATCTAAAAGTATCTGACTCCCCCCTTGTTTCATCCTACCCAACACAAAAACTGCTCTTTGCAAAATCAAAGAGTTTCAGTTTCTTCACACCTGTGCTCCTTTAGCAAGGGTAGGTTCTTTTTCTCAAAAAACACACTAGCATTGAACAGATCTAAATCTATTGTTGGTATCTTTTAATTAAGATGCACAACACATATAAGTCTCTTTTTTTTCTCCAAATACATTTTTAAAATCATGACCAATGCAGGTGTTTCCCACAACACTCATTACCATTCTTTTAGTTATTTATCCATCTGCAACAAATATTTACCAATTGCTTATCATTTGTCAAGCACCATGGATAGATCAATGGTTAAGAAAGATCCTGCTATTGTATTATTTAATACATTGTTAACATCCTTAGATATAACTTAGTCACTCTATTAGCAATTAAGACCAAGGGACCAATGTATTTGAACCATCAACCTCTTCATCATTTAAATTGTTAAGGAAAATTCAAACAAGGAAATCATTACACTGATAAGAAGAGTCAATAGCAAGCTTAATTTAAATAACATTAATGTCTCCACTGAGAAAAAAATTATGTATTTCAAATTAATGAGCACCTCACATGCAAGGAGCAGTACTTCGACAGACTACAATTTTCCCTATATAAACTGGCAATTCTAAATTAACTGAGTTTCTTCCTAAAGGTTTAATACAATTATTATATATAAAATTTTTATGTGAAGTTTGTTTTTGGCAAACCTTTTATGGAATTTAAACTTAAATCACCTATGATTTGTCAGAAACTACTGGAGTCTAAGTTAATATAGACTTTTGGGTCTTTCATTATGGTTTTATGGAAAGAACATGGATTTTGAAGACGCTGCATCTAATACCATGTGTTTAGACTGCGGCAGTGGTCAGACTCTTCATATCTAAGAGGATAGTGCCTTCTCCCTCATGATGTCGTCTTATGGAATAAATTAAAATGTATATAGAACACTTAGCACCAAATGTGGCACATAGGTAATTTTTAATTAAGTTTTTCAGGAATGGTGCTTGAAGCGTGGGGACTGGGAGGGTAGAAGGTGAACAAAGTACAAATGCAATAAAATATAACATCTAACCCTAAACAGTATATTAACTGAAGGAACTAAAATTATAATGTGAGAAATGCTATTAATAAATTAACGTACAAAGTATTTGAGAAACAGATTGGGAGAGGTTAACTAATGCTGAGAAAGACCCAAAGTACATTAGAGCTGGATTTTAAACAAAGCGCCCTGAGTTCAACAGAATGGGAATGGAAGAATTACGACTTTTCAGAAAAGGCTCAAAACATGAACATAATATGCCCTAAGAAATATACAAATTTGCAACAGATGAATTATAGGAAATCTAAGAATGGAATGCTGGAGCTCAAGCTAGTAAGACAGACTGCAACCAGACTATAACCGGACTGCCAAATACTTGCTTTAACCTTACTATGAAGTATAAACTTTATCCTTTGGATAATGGAAAGCCATCAGAAAATAATATCCAAAATAAGGAAGTAATATCCAAACTAAATTTTATAATGATGCCACCATAAGTAGACAGATTGGGTAAAAGGCAGCGGAGCAGTAATCAGGTTAGTGCAGGAGATGACTTGAGTTTCAATAATCGCATTGCATAAATGAGAAATAATATACACAAGAAAGATATAGGAGGATGAATCTAAGATTTGTCAATGGGTGGGTAGGGGGGTAGGCAAGAATTTTGAACAACAAGGAATAGTTGCAGGGAATAGTGTTGTCACTTACTGAGAACCTATGAATAAATTGTAGGGAAAGGGAGGAATTTGGTACACACTGAATTCTAAGGAGATGTAGCAAATACAAAATGCTTATAGAAAGAAAGAATATGTGCAAGTTAGAAATAAAGATCTGGGAGTCACTTATGCAGACAAGGTATATCACAAGAATGACAGCCCAGCAAAAAGAACATGCTGAGCCAAGTTTAAAAAAAAGAACACATTATAAAGGACTGAATGCTACAGATATTTAAGGGGCAAGAATAAAACTAGAAAACTAAGAGTAGCAGTACAGCAGAAGATTGGGAAGGAAGGAATTTCAAAAGGTGTTAAAATGAACAAGAGGTAAAAGGAGATTTTAAGAACTGAAAAACCACAATATCCTTTAGAACGCAACTATCACAGTAACAATTACTGCATTCAGTTTTCATCCCCCAAGAATTCCCTTTGTAATGTTAATTATGCGTTAGTGTAAATATGACTTGCACACCTACCCTTGGTCCTCAAGTTGGGGAAGGCCAAAAAGAGGAAAACATTAGGCATGGGACGGAGGACAGGGAAAGAACAGCTAAATGTGGCCTGAGATACATGTGTGGCTGGACCTCATTATGCCCATACAGCATCCCCTAAACCCTTAAGGCTTTAAAAAGTTCTTGACATTTACTAATGCAAATCTGCTGACTAGCCAGCTAATGGGATCTACCCAAAATAATTTATGTACTTACTGTCTTTTCAGTATGGTTATTAGCACCAGGTTAAGGAAACCCAGTTTGGGTTGCAGAGTTTAATTTCTATTCTTCAGACATTAAGATTCCTTATTTTGTAGCCCATGACCCAGTTTTCTAATTCACAAACTGAAACTAACAGTTGAATATTATATAAAAATGACAAGTTTTTAAAATGTCTCTGTTCGTATTAAATTTTAATTAATAGAAAATTGAGACAATTCCTAAACTAAACCATCAAAACAATTATCACAAAAACCAAAAATTACACAAATATGAAGGGACAGTCATTTGGCTTTGATAAGTTATTCAAACCATTACTAAGTGTTATTAATTAAGTACTGAGTTTCAAAGTGTCAAAAGTAAAAACCCGTTATGAGGCTTCATGATTAGAAGTTAAAAGAAAAAGCCAAATATGGCCAAGTCTAGACCTGTATCTAGGCAGTAACATTCTAAAAGACTTCAAAAAAGAATTTATAATTAAGAGTCTTATTTAAGCTAATTGGAAATAATGTAATATAATCAGAAACTCAGAAACTATAGTTCAACGTGCAGTATATCTAGTAATAATGGCATACCTTTTCTTTCTGTTTTCTGTGCAGGGACAGAAGATGTGAGTGTAGGCAGTTTTGATAAAGTAGATGCTCCATTAGCATCAAATGATTTCTTTGGCTGGTGATCAGACTGTAGCGTAAATTGACTAGAAGGAACAGTGCTTGGGGTAGCAGTTGGATGAACCACTGGTTTGATGGGGTGCTGTACTGGCGTAGAACTACTGTGAGTCTCTGCTCTTGGCAGTCTGTAGTCTCTGTCATTGTGTCTGCTTGTTTGAGACAAAATATTCTGTGGGAGCAAACTACTGGCATCACTGGAATGCTTGTCTTCCACTTTAGTTCACAGTTCGAAAAAAGAGATGTTGGAATGACAGAAGGGGGAAGAAAAAAGATTACGTTAGAATCCTTTCTTGAACATCAACTAATTTAGCAACATACTAGTACTTTCAATAAAACTGCAAGCCTAGTTAGTGTCTGCAGTTTTATTACTAGCATATAAATATCTAAATACTAGAAGAATTTTAGCTCAACTATAAATATCTACACTCAGATTTCAAGTGGGCTAACACTTTCTGGGGATTCTTTAGAACCACACCATTGTTAAAACAAAACATTAAAAAAATCAATTATGTGGAATTATAACATTTTACTCAAATAATTTTAATATTTTAAAAATTAAGAAGTGGTCCATTCTTTTAAAATATAGACCTTAGATTCTAATAATTAACTGAATTATCACAACAATTCACCTACAAAGGAATATTGGCTTTATTAGCCTGATCTTTCTTGAATACTAAAGTGGGCTCTACAGTAGTATGTGCTAGGGCGTAAATGACCTCAACTTTGGGAAGATCGAATTTATAATGAACTGTGCATTCAGTAAGCAAATGAATTGGTATTTTAGTAATGCTAACAAATACTAAAATGAGTTATAAAATCAAGTTATATAGATAATGCTATCTGATAATAGAAGTCCTACATCCACAGCATAGTAAAAAGAGAAATCTATTTGCTATTATTAGTTACTTTAAAGATAGACCCCCTTCCAATTTAAAGCCACAAAAAATATTTAAATTCAGAAACAACTACTTTTGCCTCCCAAAAGAATACAAAAGAAAGAAAAATTCAACAATCATGGTAACAAAACTTATATTTATCAAAAAATCTCTAGCCTAAATTACAATAGTCTAATTAGGACTGAAGAATTAAAACAGTATGTTTTTATGCTTCCAAGTAGAGAAATATCTTAAAATTCAAGCACATTCTATGTAAGGATAGTATTACCAGCAGATGCCCTGGATGTTGAATACTATTTTGTTATTTCCAATTCACATTCTTTCAAGTCTGGAGACTAAGACAGTACAAAAAGGAAGTATACTGAAACTACAAGTCAGTTTTCAACTCATCAATGCACAACTTGTGTTACACCAAAACAAAAGGTACTGCCAAAAAACTTCCATTAGATCAAAACACAAGGTCTTGTGACTTAATGAAGGTCAGTGTTATAAATTACACGTATTACCTTATCAGAAATATGAACAGATTGAGCTACCGCAGCGGAACACATTTATATGCTGTATATTAACTTATTAGTAAGCTATCAACTTGCATGTACTTAAAACTTAAAAAGTTTTATTCTAGAGTTTTTCCTGAAAAGACTACTACTACTACAACAGAAACTTTTTAGGAACAGACATAACAGAAATAATACCATGCCCAATTCCCACCAATCCTATCAACTTGATTACCTAGATCTTTTATTTCCTCAACCAAGAAAACTTCCTTTTAGTTTTGTATGATTACGATAGTCAAAATACATGAAATACATGTATTCAGATGAGAAATAAAGATGATGTTTCATCTAATAGTTGTAAGCTTTGGGGTGAGGTGGGGAACTGCAGCAGCGTTAATGCAACAGCTTTCTATGACTCACAACTCTGAACAGTGAAAACAGTGACTATCTGCACAGCCCCCACAAAAAGGACATGTAGCAAGTGTCTGGAGACATTTTCAGTTGTCACCACTGTGGAGAAGTGAGGTGTGCCTACTGGCATCTAGCATATATAGAGGCCCGGTACGGTGCTCTACATCCTACAACACAAACAGGACGATATCCCACAACAAAGAATTACCTGACTCCAAATGTTACTAGTGTTACTGTTGAGAAACCCCAAGTTAAGGTTTGTCTAACCACTGCACCATCACTCTATGAAGTATATATTAAAGATGACAAAAATAATCTAGGACCAGTAACATCATATTAAAATTTTTATCAATATAATATTCAATGTCAAGTTGTGGATAACATTATTTGCTATATTGCAAAAAAAATCCCCAAACCTCTCTGTTTCTCCACACAACACATACACATATACTTCCTTTTACTGGCAGTTGGAATTGCAAAGCCTTAAGCCTTATCCTACATGAACACTAATGTACTGGTATACGGGAAAACGCAACATTTTTTGAACTGACAAAGTTAAACACTTAAATGGCTCAGTAACTGTAGTAACCACACCACACTAAGTACAGCTCAGTTAAAAAAAAAAAAAAAAGCAACAATACAGCCAAGTTCCTTTCTCAATCATCACTTAAAACTCAAATAGTATGCGTGATACATGACTACTTTTCAACACAAACACAGACCCACTGACTCATCATTTGCACATCTAGAAACTTAACTAATGAACTGATCAGGTAAGTGAGCAAAGACAAGATTCACCTATTGTTTACAATAGGAAAAGGCTAAAAACCAGCTAAATATCCATGGATAGAAAATTATTAATAAATGAGGCACATCCAAAATTAGAATACTATGCAGTCAATGTAACAAACATACAATTATAAACTGACATGGAAACACCCATTTTGATGGAAAAGATGTATGTACATAGTCATATGAAGGTAGGAAAAAACAGTTATGTCCTCAAATGTCTCTGGGTCAGGAGGTTAATACAAATTATTTGATTTCCTTAAAATCAAAAGAGAAAAAGAGAAAAATTCAAAAAAGAAGAATATTTTTCACTTCCATTAATATTTCTTTTAGATCTTGAATTACCACCTTCATTTACTCTACCCATATAGGTTATTTTGGAAAGCAGACACACTAGGCTCTCATCTTTTTCCTGTCTGGAAACCATCAGTCACTAAGTGAAGAGGCCTAGTCCAATAACTTAAAGGAAGAAAGAAATTATTCTACCCTGGCAGGGTGGGTCAGTTGGTTGGAGCACTACCCCTGGTTGGGGCATGTATAGGAAGCAAACAGCAGTTTCTCTCTCACCACTGTTTCTCTCTTGTCCTCAAATCAACAAACACATCCTCAGGTGAGGATCTTTTTAAAAAGTCATTCTTTTTAGACCTACTGGCCACTCACCAATACTCACCAACACCTCCCCACAACAATTTTGCTCAGGAGGCCCGCAAACTGGGTGCTATGTATTTTTTAACCTGGAGAGGAAAGCCTTTGTCTCATTTTTAATGCTTTGCTAAAAGGCACAGTTACTTACAATATTAAGTGAAATGGGACTAGATCCCAAGTCTTCTGTCTCAAAATACAGTATTATTAATTTCTTAACTTTAATACTTTAAAATCATTGTTTTCAAAGAATTAAGTACAACTTCAGTAGTATAAAAAAATTAAATGTTCCAAGGGATATATCTTAAACATTCAGTCCTGCAGAGCTATGCTGTTTCATCTTAAAAAACTGGGAACATAATATGTTTAGTAAAAGCTTCAAATTCAAATCAAATTTAACTTGAGTTAAAAACAAATGGACAAAAATCTGACTTCCAAAGAATATCAAGGTGTACCCACAATATGGAAATGTTACACATATCTATGATCATGTTGAAATCAATTTCCAAATATACAGATAAAAAATTTTTTCCCTAATAACATAAAATACCAATAGGTACTCTGAAGTCACTGTCTGTGTGTAGCTTTGATTCGAGTATTACACTGAAACCAAGGGAGTTTCAGAAGGGATTTCAATGTCCAGTTTAACAGTACTCAATTTGGGGTGCATTACAGCCATTAAGGATGGTAATGAGTACATGTGTATCATTCCACTGTGCATACCTTCCCTTTTCAGGAAACAAAATGGTGGAGGATAAGGGAACAAATCTAACATAAAAGAGCATTATCTGTTTCTATTTACTTTAGTTTACATACATAAATGGTTATGCACTTAAATGTGTAGCATACATAAATGAACTACAGGAATGAATCAAACATCATTACTGTTTCAAAGAAAAAATACTTACTTCCACTTGCAAACGCACTAGTGGCTGTTGCCTGCATCACCTCTCTTCTGTAATCCCTATCTTTTGGGAAGCTATTAACTGCCATCTTATTTGCTTCTTTCTGTCTCTGTTCTCTAAAAATAAAAAATAAACCCATAATAATTATATTAGGTGCAATGAGTCTACATTTAAATAACACTTCTTGTAAAATGCTCAACAAAATGGTATATGAAAGAAATGACCACAGCCATAACATTTAACTGGTGTGGCAGACAGGATGCATGCAGCAAATAGAACATTAATGTTTCTCACTTGTGGCAATATTATACCAATTATTTATATGCCCTTAACCCTACAAACAAAACTCTGCAAAGTTAATTCTCTCTATATAAAGGATCTTATCCTTTAAGAATTACAAAGATTTCTATTATAAATTATAAGAAAGATGCATAAGTGGAGATTAATATAAAATTTTAAATTAAGTATACCAACTGCTCACAAAGCTCTTGTGGACAGTTGCTCATCTGTCTTGGTTTCCTTAAAGTAAAGAGAAATTATGGAAAACACAGATATGGGCCAATCACTGCAATTATAAAGGAGAGTAAATATCACCATAAGAAACCTAAACTTACAATGTTTAATGTTCTAAGATGTTAACCTATAGAATCAAGAATGAGAAATAGGGTTGAATTAGATTAAGGGAAAATACCTTTCAAGCCACTCTTTTGGTTTTTCCCATTGTGAAACTTCTGTTCGACAATTGTAGTAGTATTTTTTCCCAGAAGAGCTAATATGTTCAGACCAGTCATCTGCAGAATCGTAAGGCTAAAAAACATTTTTAAAAATTAGAAAATGTTAAAACTATTTAATGACTTGATATAAAATATCAAGAATGGCAATGTTTTTCAAAGTATACATATGGTAAAAAACTTACAAGATAAAGGTAACCTGATCTAGGATGTAGTTATCTACATATATATCTTATGAAACCTAAGCCTATGAAACCTTCAAAGATAACAACAGTGGAAAACCATTATAAAAATACCAAATTAGATGAATAAATATGAGTTTATTAGGCAACAAGAAGAAAAATGTTAATTTCACAATATCTGGACTTTAGAAAGAGCACTGCAAAATTCCCCATTATCATAATTTTAATTGCTGAAATACAGTCACATTGGGAGCGGACGTTAGAGAACTCACTAACTGATTTGATGGCATGAAAAAACATCAGTTCTAAACTTGTAAGCACAATAGTAATTACATAGTGTAAGAGAACGATCCACTGATACTTACTGCTACTGACAAAAAGTACAAGATCTATGCAAACACAAAGCTAAGTAAGGACTTTGAATTTGTTTCATCTTCAAAAGCCATGAGATGGGTCAAGTATGTACTACGTTTCCACATAATATAATCAGCAGCATCAGTCATTTTCCTGTAACTAAAACTGGTTTATATCTTGAAAGTTATCAGATACGGTCTCATACAGTTCTTTTATAAGCACTGTAAAATTAGAAAATCTGAAAGGCCTAGTTTTGATAGAACTGATTTCAGAAAGTGAAAGTTTTAAGTGCCTGTGCAGCTGCAGGAAAAATCTGGCAGAATCCCAAGTATACTTCAGATGAATTTTGTAACTACTTTTTTCAAAAGAGTTTTGAGATTAAAACGAAATAATGTTATTTTGGTAGCCTATCCTTTTTCTGGGTTCACCACAGTGCAGAGTGATACAATGTTAAAGCTTTTAAGGAAAGGAACTGTTATGCCATGCCCTGCCCACTCAGCTTTAATTTTACCAAGTAGGAAACAAGCTGAAAGGACCTAAGTCCACAGGTCCCAAAATAAACTAGTGGTAGAAAAAGGATCAAAACTCAGGTCTGCAAATTCCATTACTTCTACTAAGTCAATATCAATTCTGGAAATGCCACAATAATTTTCAGGGTAATTGAAGAAATACTGCAGATTCTGCTATACATTGATACTCAAAATAATAAAGGTACTGGAAATCAGTCCCACGCCTCCAAACTTCTAAAATCAGTGGAGAGTGTTAATACTCAATCCCCCTAAATTCCAGAAATAGACCATGTCAAGCTACAGGAACTACAGAAGGCAAAATTCAAAAAGTTCTTCTCAATCACCCAGAGCTTCCTATACCTAAACTATTATGCAAACTGAGCCCTTCTATAGGTATATTTGGAAGATTTTGGTTTGTTTGGCAAGTGGTTATATGGGATTACTGGTTTGCTCTGAAGAAGCAGAATGAGGTTTGAGGCAAGAGGACAAGGGACATTAGAGTACATGAGAGTAATCTAGATCAATGCTCTTTAAATTGATGGTGTGCCAATTGTTGCCTGTCCTGGAGAAGGTAAGGAGTTTGCATCAGAACACATATCAATATACTGCTTTCCTTGCCAAAAGTCTTGCTTTAAGGGAAAAAATTCAATTGAACAGTTTATGCAATGATAGTTAACTTACATTCTGCCACAACTTCAGTACAATCAAAAGTTGAAAGACCCTGAAGAACACGGGTCTACAGTACCACACTGATTCTGCCTATCAAATCTTAAGTTGTCAGTGCATGTATGTGTTCCAGAGTACAGCACTGTAATCACATACCAGTAACTTTAGCTTTCTCCCCCTGACTTCTACCCTCAAAAAAAGATTAAGCTAGGGGAATATAATTTTTTTAATTGGGTAATTTTTAAAATGCAAATGTGCAACAACAGGGGGTGTTAAAATACTTTTTGTTCTGTTGTATTTCTTCTCACCTTTATTGAGGTGAAAACTGACAAAACTGTAATTTATTTAAAGTGTACCTAGGCATGATTCAATATACATACACTGTTAAAGGATTCTTCTACCCATCCAGTTAACACCCATCACCTGACATGCCTTTTTAAACGAAAACATTTTAAGTTCTATCCTTTTAGCAAATTTCAATCATACAATACACTGTTACTAACATTGCCACCACATTATACATTACATCCTCAGGTGTTAAATTTCTTAATTAAGAAATAGGTACAGTTGAGAACAAAACAAACAAAAGATCTGCAAACATTGCAAGTTTTCTAAAATAGGCTTGATGCAGTTGCCAGCATACGGGGCCTGTCCAGAAAGTATCCAGCCCAGCACTATGAGAAATAGAGACATTTATTGAGGATAAAGACACAGGAAACATTGTACACAGGACAATGATGCACCAGTCCCCTTCTGGTAGGCACCTCTGGGGCCTCGCACAGCTTGTCTTCCACTGTTCAAAACACTGCAAAATCCTTTGTTAGGATCACCATAAGCTGCCCCTTGTATGTTCCTGAATCTCATCAATAGTCTGAAATCTCTTTCCCTTCAAAGGTGATTTTAGTTTCCGGAAAAGCCAGAAGTCATAGGGCACCAAATCTGGGCTGTAGAAAGGGGGTTAAGTGACTTGGGTGATTTGAAGTTTCACCAAATAACAAAAAAATAAAAAAAGCTGCACAAGATGTGATGCATGAGCGGGCACCTTGTTGTGATGAAGCTGCCAATCACGAGTTGCCTATAGCTGCAGCAGTTTTCATCATATTGCACCTCTCAACTGACAAAGAACACTGTGGTAGTACTTCTTTTTAATTGTTTGGTCTGGAGGGGCGTACTCGTAATGGACCACACCTTCCCAAATCAAAACCACAGTTAACATGATCTTGATCATGTTGCAACTTTGCCATGCCTTCTTCGGGCATGGAGAACCAGGCGACTTCCAATGGGACACCTGGGCCTTCGATGCCTGATCCTACTTGTAGCCTTAAGAACCACACTTCATCGCCGGTTATGACTTTCTTGAGGAAATCTGTTTCATTGGTAGCGGTGTGAATTAAGTCATTAGCAACTTGCAGGACAATGTTGCTTCTGCTGATAGCAGAAGCTGCAGAATGAATTTTGCCATGACACATTTCATGCCAAGATCCTGTGTCAAAATCTTGGACACAGTAGTTTTTGGAATCCCCAGATTAGCTTCTAGTTCTTGCATTGTCAGTGTCCAATCTTTGTTGATTGCAGCCCAAACACATTCAACATTCTCGGGTGTTCTGCTTGTCGAAGGCCTTCCAGAGTGTGGATCCCTTTGAACAGATTCTCGACCATCTTTGAAGCCTTTGTGCCATGCTTTTACTTGCACTGCAATCATTGCATCATCCCCAAAAGCCTTCTGAATTATCCAAATAGTTTCCACGGAGGAATGTTCAAGCTTAACGCAAAATTTGATGCAGATTCATTCCTCTCCTTGCTCAGTCACTTATAATGTGATGGCCACATGGTACATATGCTTACTCAACCACGACTACCGCCCCCCACTGACTAGTATAGCTAAGTCATCATTGATCACCCATGCACATTCCAGTCCACTCTCCTTGCTGCCAGGTTACACTGATATGCTGCAAAACTGTTCACTGTATTAACAATGGCTGGACTTTTTCTGGACAGACCCCATACACCCTAAAGGCAGCAGTTTTGTAAGTGTTGTCCAGGAACTCTTGAAGGACTCCCAGATCATTTCACAAGATTAAAACGATTTCATAATAAAACTAAGATGACTGTTTTTCTCATTCTATCATAAGAACAATGTTTTCACAGAGGCCATATAGATTTGAGAGCATAAAAATTTGAATGCAGAGCAGATACGAAATTCTAGTATCGTCTTCTATTAAGAAAGCATTAGGAAAGGATGCAGACAACTGTAATTGAACAACAATAAAGAAATATATTTAAAAAAAGAAAGGCATTAAGGAGATATCTGATGTCTATTTTTTGTTTTAGAAATATTTTTCAGCCCTGGCTGGTGTGGCTCAGTGGATTGAGCGCGGGCTGGGAACCAAGCGGTCCCGGTTTGATTCCCAGTCAGGGCACATGCCTGGGTTGCAGGCCAGGTCCCCTTGAGGGCCATGTGAGAGGCAACCATACATTGCTGTTTCTCCCTCTCTGTCTCCCTCCCTTCCCCTCTCTCTAAAAATAAATAAAAATAAATCTTTTTTTAAAAAAAAAGAAATATTTTTCATAGAAACATTACATGTTAACATGTAATGGGTTTATAATTGACTTTAATATGAATTATGTTTCTAATTTATCAGTTAATTTTTAATATGGTAAATATAATAGAGTTCACATAAACAAAAGCTCTCAATGTTCATGAATGTCAAGAGATCTTCAGACTGAAAGTTTTAAAAAGGCTGCTCTAAAAGACTAGCACTGAACAGTTATCAAGCCACTTATCTGCTCTCCTTCAATTCAAAATGCCTTTTAGTACTTTTAGAAACTTTAGTACTCAGAAAAGAAGGTTGCTTTTCTTAAAAAAAAAAAAAAAAAAAAAAAAATCTCCCTTTCTCCCCTCTCTGAAACACGTCCTCCTCCTACTTTCCAAGCTAAACTATGGATGAGAAAGTTAGTCCTGGAATTATTTTATGAATTGTTAATAAAGACTAGTTTATAAAATAACATCATCAAAGATGGCACTCACTGTAACGAAGAATTTCATGGAATGATTTCTGTTTTTTTAATTAAGAATATCTTTAAAGCAAGATTGGTTATAAGGAACAGATCTTGAAAGCCCCAAACTTAAAAGCTCCAAAACACACAGAAGATATTTGATAATAAGATTTGGAAGATAACTTTGATTTCTCAACAAATCAAAATTGGTGAAAAATAGTTAGAAGGGAAGAGTTTCAATTATGTCTTTATATGCGATATGCTTTTTAAAATTTGATTTGAGAGAGACAGAAAAGAGAAATATCAGTTTGTTATTCTATGTATTTATGCATTCATTGGTTGATCTTGTATGTGCCCTGTTTGGTGATCAAACCTATAACCTTGGCATGTTGAGACAACACTCTAACCAACTGAGCTACCCAGCTTGGACTGTGTTAAACTGCAAATATGTTACTTTGCGAACTAAATCAATAAGTCTCCACATATTTATATAAAATTCATATTCCTTGGAAGGATATATAACTCTTTGTGATCTGACCCACACTTATCTCTGTAACCTGAACTGTTCCCATTTTGATATTATCGAAAATCCTGTAGTTCTCCCAACATAACTACACTATTTCACATTTCTATGTCTTTGTAGTTGCTATTCCTTTGCATGTTACACAAATTCCAGGCCTCTTAACTGGCTAAGTTAATATTCAATCTGTTGTACCTAAATTACATTCAATCTGTTGGGTAGCACTACATATACTTTAGTACCTTCCTCATTTTTTTTTAAAAGATTTTATTTATTTATTTTCAGAGAGAGGAGAAGGGAGGGAGAAAGAGCAATGTATGGTTGCCTCTCACATGGCCCTCACTGGGGGTCTGGTCCGCAACACAGGCATGTGCCCCGACTGGGAATCGAACTGGGACCCTCTGGTTCCCAGCCCGCGCTCAATCCACTGAGCTACATTAGCCGGGCCAGTACCTTCCTCATTTAAGCTGGGATTCCATCCCCATCTTGAAAGCTCCCAAATCAACTTTATCACATACTATTTTAATTGTTTATTTTCAGTCCAGCACAGGCCCAAAAGTTCCTTTAAGATGAGCCACATATTCTTAGTTCTGTGTAGTTACAACCTAGCACATGCTCAGCAAATAGAAACCTTATTAAATTTTTACTGAAGAAATGTATTAGGATAGGGACTTTTATGTAACTAGTGTCTAACAGTATATATAACACATAGCAGACCCTCAAAAATATACAAGAAGTTTATATATTATGGAAAGAGCAGCTCAAGTTAAACCACTTTACAAAAGTTTCACAACCTGAGGCTCTTTATATCTCAGGTATCTCAATGGTAAAATTTTGCTCTGTACAGGAATGCTGACAAAATAATATCACGATGATGTCTTCACACTATCCTCAATTATAGTAAGGTTAGCTCAGTAGTTCCAAATAGAAGAAAACGTTAACTTAGATTTTTTAAAAAATATTTTAAAGACCTTAAACTTGGTGTGAGGGATTTTTGGGGGGCAATAAATTTTAAAAAGTTGGGTGTGTTTATATACTTACTGCATCTGAAGTTTTGCTTGGATTATTGCTTGGATTAGAAGAATGTGAATTTGAGCTATGAAGACCACTGTGGTTGTGTGAATTTTCTTGTGGAGAGTAACTGGTCCCTTAAAAAGATAAAAAGTAAATTATAATTTTATTTAATACTTTATTTAAATTGGTTTCTATCACATATCTTACATAAATCCCTAAATCACCATTTTACATAAGCATCAGGAATAGATATTCATACTTATTAATATATAAAGTATTTGTGAGCCTACTAAAGATTTGGCTTAATGAGTACATATAGTACATGGCTAATATCCTATGGAACATCATACAGAAATAGATGAGCAAAACATCATCTAAATCATTTCTAGAAACTTGTAGGGTTTTTAAAAATAAAAGTTTTATTAGGGAAAGACAGAAACACAACATATGTAGAGGAAAAAAGGAACAAAAATCCAACTGATACAGACCTGAAATGCGTAATTATCCAATATGTATTTGCAATTATTTTTCAGTTTCTTAAATAGTTTCACCAATTTTTCAACTAAAACAGTGTCAAGTTTTCAAAAAAGTCTATGGAAGGTACTTGCTTTCAAAATGATAAAAATGTTATCACATTTTCTAATAACAGGACCAACTCTACCTAAAAAATACTCACTCATAAGTTTTATGAGTAGTACATATACATCAGAGAGATCTTCATGGATGATAGTTTTTAGTGTCTTAAGAAAAGCCAAAGTATAAAAATCCAGGCTTGCAAAAACATTGAGTAATGATACAAAAAGGTTCACCACAAGTCTAATTGCATTTTAATTCATTCCACATGCTTATTTTTCAGCATCGAAGTAGCAGAATTCAACTGTTTCTGTTTTTTTAATCTAAGCTGGCAATAGTATGGAGGCTACACTATAATGAACACAAACTGGAAGAGGGAAGAACAATGTAAATGGTACAGAAATTAGTTAGCAATTAGAACTAGTTGTTATAGGTATAAATGATTAAGAATTCCTTTAACTATTTTAATCAACAAAAAATCCCTGAAAGGATAAAAAAGGTGAACTGAGACAGACAAAAATTGATTATAAGGTTTTAGGTATCCCAATAGAAATGGTCAGCAGATCTACGTAGAACTAGGAATTCCAAAGTGGATCTGGAAGTCTCTTCCATTGCAAGTGTAAAGTAGGGGACTCTAACTTTGCCTTGCATATAATAAGCAAGTACTGTGAGCTCAGAATGAAGTAAGAGTATGGCAAGAGAAAAGGCAATGGCCAAGATTTAACCTCAGATAGGGGCCAGGAAAAAGCAGATTCAAAACCCCAATAAAGTAGTGATGTAACAAAATCCAAAAGAAGATTACCTAAGTACTGAGCACAATTTACATGGTACAAAATAAGAAATTTCCCAGCAGGCCTGCAGCCTGAGTTGCGTGATGGTTTCTTCATCTACTTATTTTATCTTTCTGTACAGTATGTATTTATGTAAAACACTGAACGATTTTAACAGAATAGCCTATAAATTCTTCAATAAACACTGCAAGAATGAACACAATCAAGAAGAAATTGGTAACAAAAAAAAAAAAAGCTTAGGCCCTGGCTGGTGCAGCTCAGTGTATTGAGTGACAGCCTGCAAACCAAAGGTCGCTGGTTCGATTTCCAGTCAGAGCACATGCCTGGGTTGTGGGCCAGGTTCCCAGAGGGGGCATGTAAGAAGCAACCACACACTGATGTTTCTCTCCCTCTCTCTCTTCCTTACCCTCTCTCTAAAATATATTTAAAAAATCTTAAAAAAAAAAAAAAAAAGAATAAGCTTAGTAGGAAGAAAAGTAAACATAGCAGGCTTAAGAATGCTATGCTCAGAAAGGCCTGCTTGCACAACATGCCCTTGGCTGGCATGTGGGAACCTAGATTTCAGGAGCATTCCCACAAAGTAACTGTGCGAGTTGCTCAATGTACCAATATAATTTATGCCAAACACGTGCTTTCCCTCTGAGAATCCAGACTTTTAGTATAGGCTAGGGAGAGGTGCCTACATAATAAGCCAAATCCAATAAAAGCCTTTGGTACTAAATTTCTATTAAGTTTCCCTGGTACACAACATTTTACAAGTGTTGTCACAATTGATGGCTAGCGGAATGAAGCATGTCCTGTGTAACTCTACTGGGAGATTATTCTTGGAGGCTTGCATCTGGTTTCCTCTAGATTTTGTCCCACATACCCTTTCCCTTTAATGATACTTTGCATCCTTTCACAGTTATAAATCACAGCCATGATGATGACTACATACTGGGTCCTATGAGTCCTCTTAAGACAATCACCAAATCTTGGGGTGGTCAGAGGACCCTAGCACATTCAGTTACACAGAAAAATTAATACTCCAAATCTTAAAGGAAATCTTAGACCTATGTGGAAATTTGTAGTTTTCAGATATAACTCATGAATTTTTATTATAGGTGAATAAAAATAAAAAGAACTAGTAATATGAACTACTAGAATATCATATTTAATATTAGTAGAGTTGAGGTCACCACAAAAATGTTCATAAATATGTCAGCAATAATGAAGGAAAAAAGGCCAGTCCCACAGTGATCCATTTAGAAGCCTGGGTTAGATTCTGACATTTGCTTGCATACATTCTTGAGTAAAACATTCTATGAAGTAACTTAAATTTATGAAGTAAAAGCACCACATTACAGATTTGTTAAAAGGCATGATAGATACTCTATAAACACAAGGTATATTTAGGAATGAGGTTTTTTCAAGAGGTTAAGATCCAGGAATTCACTCCATTTTAGTGTTGTGAAAATTTAAAACTTGACAAGCACCCAATTAAGATCTTATCTTTGAAGAAATGGTATGTGTTTCACCAGCCTAACAGACATTCACTAGACAGTTTTTAGCTCTAGTATATGTGTTTTCAGAGGGCATACTGTAACAAACAAATCAAAAAACATTTAGCATCAAGGCACAGTAGCCTAACACTTTAGAGTCAAGAGAAAACTGAATCGATGTTCAGGAGGAAATCATTTTCAGAGACAGAAGGAGCTTTTTGAATAGAGTCTAGATTCCACACTCTATGAGATAGATTTATCTAAATCACTTAGCAAAGCTAACAAATGAAAACTTTAAAAAGGACCCAAATTAAGACATAGATATTGTTAGTAAAAAAGTGAGAATAAAGTGACATCTTTACACAGATGCCAAAACTAAGTAAAAGAAGTTTTATAGAAAGTATGTTACGAAAACAGAGGCAATAGAAAACAGAGGCTTCTAGATTCCATTGAGATGAATGTGGTTAAGTACTAAAGGCAGGCAGATCTGCACCTGAATAACATGACTTCAATTAGCTAAGCAAAGCTAATTCTCTATCATAAAAGCTACAATATATACTATTTTCCAAAGTATTTTTGAGATATTTCATTTGGGCTTTTAAATTTCTCTATGTAGTTCTTTCCAAACAGAAGGAATACACAAGCAAAGTGATTATGAATACCACCTCCCCCCAATAGAGTAATGATGATGGTAGTTATGATCTTCCAGAGCCATACCTATAAAGTGCTACAACACAAATTCTTTGAAAGCTCCTGTTTTATCTTAAAAACTCACACGATGTTTTGCATTCTACCCCATGATGAATGTGTGTTCCAGGATAAGAACACAAGTTTTTTTTTAAATAAGTAGTATTAAATATAATGTAGAGTCTAAGGCTAAGAGAAACAATAAGAGGTTGGTAGAACAGATCCATGCATAAAACTTCAACTCTGAATTTTAATACTTAAACGCAATGATTACTGAAGTGCACAAATGAAGGTAACATATATGCAGGGTAGAGAGTCTCATGGAAGCTGTCTGACCCAATAAAGTAACAGAAGCAAAAGCTATTCATTCGGTCCAGTACCCTTTATGCTCCCTGTACATTATATAAATAAAAGGGAAAAAAAGCCTGTCACTTTATTTTTTAAAGATTTTTAAAAACAGATCCTCACCTGACAATTTGTTTACTGATTTTATAGGGGAAAAAGTAAGGGGGGGAAGGAGGGGGGAAGAGAAAGACAGACAGACATATTAATCAGCTGCCTCCCATACATGCTCCAACCAGGGACTGAACCTATAACCTAGCCTGACTGGGAATCAAACCTGCAACCTTCTGGTGTACAGGACAATGCTCTAACCAACTGAGCCACCTGACCAAGGCAAGGTGACCACTTTAAAGAAAATATCTTGAGAAAAGTAGTATTTGCATGTAAGTGTAATAAAATAGGTTTTAACTGATACACATTTAAACCAACCTTAAGAAATTACAGTGAGGACTGCTTAAACAAGTCATAGAGGCTTCCAAAAAAGGAATACTATGATCTTTTCCCTGACAGGATCGTCAATATTTAAAAGGCAGAGTAATTCCTACTTGGCATCCTGTAAACTTCAGAAGCTCGATCATGAGGTTAAGAAGGACATAATCCACAGTTTGAGTAAAACTGAACCCTAGGTAAGTACCCTGGGAAATTGCGGGGGGGAGGGGGCAGTGGGGGGAGTAGTGAACCATGAAACACACCTAACTCAGCAAAAATGGGAATTAATCGATTAGACTCCCCCCCCCCATTTAGAAAAAGGCTCTTGGAAAAGAGAGGGAAAAGTAAAAGGTGTACACAATTTTCAGTGATCAAACAAGGCTGGGAAATGCAACCACAGCTTTTCAGAAGGTGAAACAATAGTTTTCAATTTCCTAGGGGTAAAATATTATGGCATTTGAGTAAGTGTCCTTATTCAAAACATGACATCAATCAGAATTCACTACCAGACCCACAGACTCAGAAATTAAGCCTTGAACAACACTCACCCCTACCTGGTGACTCACTGTGAACCTACCTCATACAACTTGAGTACCACCAGATGCAATTTCAGTAACTGAGTCTAACAGGCAGCCTGCAGGCAGAAGCAGAGGTCAAGATGCCTAGAACTTTTGCTGATCTGCCTCAAGGACCAGTGCTAGTAAAGCCAGCCTTGGTGCACAATGTGGTCCTTTCCACAAGAATCGGAGAGGCAGCCACAAACTGATCACTTATAGCTCTAAACAGGTTACCCAGGGACAGTCACAAGCAGCATCTGACATAGCCCTGCACCAGACTACCTCCCAGGAGGCCCAGAACCAACACAACTAGTGGCCAGCTTTAGACAACATCAAAGCAGGATCCAGTAAGCTTCACAAGCCACATATCCACAGGGAGATGACGGCAGGCACCAAAAGGGTAAATTCTGCTTCATGTGATCAGCACCTGCATAACAACTTGCACAATGTGTTGCAAATTGAACTTCATAGTTGGCTAAAACTGAGGGTCAACCCCACACACAAATGGGCCAATAGCGAATGAGACTCAATGACAACAGGAGGACTCACATAACCCACACAAAGGACTTTCCTGGAGCACTTAGCTCAAGGGATCAAGAAGACTGCAACACTGGACCCCACAGGATACCTACTATATAAGGCCACCCTACTAAGATTGGGAGTCATAGCAGATCTACCTAATACATAGAAATAAACACAAAGAGGCTGCGCAGCCAAAATGGGGAGACAAACAGGCCCTAAATGAAAGAACAGGTGAAATCTCCAGAAAAAGAGCTAAATGAAATGGAGATAAGCAATTTATCATAGTGTTGCAAGTAATGGTTACAAGAATGCTCAACAGAATGAAAAAGGACATAAAACGCATAAAAAAGCATAAATGACCAGTCAGAAACAAAGATAAAAATATATGAAATGACAAATGCAATGGAAGGAATAAACAGGATGGATAAAATCAGCAATTTGGAAGACAAGGTAGGAAACAAACACCCTATCAGAGCAGCAATAAGAAAAAAGAATTTTTTAAAATGAGAATACCTTAAGGAACCTTTGGGACAACATGAAGCATAGCAACAGCCTCATCATAAAGGTACCAGAAGGAGAAGAGGGAGAGCAAGGGATCAAGAACCTATATGAAGAAATAATGACCATAAACTTCTCTAACCTGGCTGAAGGAAAAAGACACACAAGTCAGGACACCCAAGAACAGAGTCCCAAACAAGATGAAACCAAAGAGATGCACACCAGGATACATCATAATTAAAATGGCAAAGGTTAAAGACAAAGAGAGAATCTTAAAGCAGCAACAGAAAGGCAGTTAGTTACCTACAAGGGAGCTCCCATAAGACTGTCATCTGGTTTCTCAACAGGAATGCTTCCAGAAGGGACTGGCATGAAATATTCAAAGTGATAAAAAGCAAAAATCTACAACAAAGAATACTTTAACTGGCTCTCATTTAAAAACAGGAGAAATAAAAAACTTCCCAGACAAGAAAAATCCGAAGAAGTTTGTTACCACAAGCCGGTATTACAAGAAATATTGAAAAGTCTGCTTGGGGAGGGGGGCGGGGTGGGAGGAGAACAAGGTGAGGTAGAGAGAAAGGGAAAAGGAAGGAGGGGAGAGGGGTGAGAAGGAGAAAAAGAAAAGCAAAAGAACAAAATGACAATAATACATATTAATAATCACTTTAAGAGTAAATAAAATGGTCTAATCAAAAGACATAAAGTAGCCAAATGGATAAGAAAATAAGACCTGTATATATGCTGTCTACAAGAGAACCGCCTCAGAACAAAAGATGCAAACAGACTTACAGTAAAAGGACCAAAAAGACCTTTCATGAAAATAGAAAGAGAAAAACGTGGGGTAGCAATACTTATATCCGACAAACAGACTTTAAAATCAAGGCTGGAGTAGGAGACAAAGGACACTACATAATGATTAAGGGAACAATCCAACTAGAGGACATAACCCTTGTAAACACTAGGAGCACCTAAATATGTAAAGCAAATTTTGATGGACAGAAAGGGAGAGACTGACAGTTAATACAGTCATAGTATAAGACTGCAACAACCTATTGACATCAATGGATATATCTTCCAGACCGAAAATCAAGAAGGAAACAGTGGCCTTAAATGACACACTAGATCAGATGGAGTTAACTGATATCTTCAGAGCGCTTCAAACCAAAGCAGCAAATATGAGGTCTGTCCAGAAAGTATCCAGCCATGTAACATGAAAGAGACATTTATTGAAAAAGATACAAGAAACACTGTACATAGGACAATGATGCTCCAGTCCCTTTCACAGTATGTACCGTGGGGCCTCACGCAGGTCTCCCAATCACCATCAGCTGCCCTCTCGTATTTTCCTGAATCTCATTGATGGTCTGAAATCTCTTCCCTTTCAAGGGTGATTTTAGTTTTGGGAAAAGCTAGAAGTTGCAGCGGGCCAAATCGGGGCTGTAGTGGGGCTGAGCTACCTGGTGATTCAATGTTTCACAAAAAAACTCTGCATAAGACATGATGCATGAGTGGGCACCTTGTGATGAAACTGCCAATCTCTAGCTTCCCATAGCTGCAGTCTTGAAAATCACTTGAATAGTTTCCACTGAGGAATGTTCAAGCTTACCGCAAAATCTAATGCAGATTCATTTCTCTACTTGCTCAGTCATTTTGAATGTGATGGCTACACAGTACACATGCTCATTCTGTGATGAATACTGGCTCCACTGACTAGTACAGTGAAGTGGTAATTGTTCGCACATGGGAATTCCAGTCCACTTTCCTTGCTGGCCAGGTTACAATGTTGTTACACAAACTCTCCTCATTCTATTATATTAACAATGGTTGGACTTTTTCCAGACAGATCTCGTATACACTGTTTTCAAGTGCACATGGAATACTTTCTAGGACAGATCTCATGTTATCACACAAAACAAGTCTCAGTAAATGTCAGAAGACGTAAATCATATCAAGCATCTTCTCTGACCATAATACTGTGAAACTGGAAATCAATCACAAAAAAAACTGAAAAACACACAAAAATATTGAATGGGTTAACCATGAGATTGAAGAAGAAATCAAAAGATACCTTGAAACAAATGAAAATGAGAACACAATAAAACTTCGAATCTATGAGACACAGCAAAAGCATTCCTAAGAGTGAAATTCATAGGCCTAACTCAAAAACCAAGAAAATGCTCAAATAAGCAATCTAACTCTACACGTAAAGGAACAAAGAACAAACAAGGCCCAAACTGAGTAGAATGAAGAAATAAAGATCAGAACAGAAATAAATGAAATAGAGGCTAACAAAAAATTAGGAAAGATTAATGAAACCGAGAGGTGGTTCTCTAAAAAGATAAACAAGATTTACAATCCTTTAACCAGAGTCATGAAGAAAAAAAAAAGATGACCCAAGCAAATAAAATCAGAAATGAAAGAGGAAAAACAACACCAAAGAAATAGAAAGGATTTTAAGAAAATATTATGGACAACTATATGCCAACGAACTGGACATCCTGGACTAAATGGTTAAATTTCTAGAAACTTACACTTCCAAAAATAAATCAGGAGTAATCAGAGATTCTGAATAAACAGATTACAACTAGTGAAATTGAAGCAGTAATCAAAAAACAAAAAACCCAACAGCCCTGGCTGGTATAGCTCAGTGGATTGAGTGCGGGCTGCGAACCAAAGTGTCGCCGGTTCGATTCCCAGCCAGGGCACATGCCTGGGTTGCGGGCCAGGTCCCCAGTGAGGGCCACGTGAGAGGCAACTACACATGGATGTTTCTCTCCCTCTCTCCCTCCCTCCCTTCCCTTCTGTCTAAAAATAAATAAATAAAAATAAAATCTTTAAAAAAAAAATACAAACCCCAACAAACAAAAGGCCTAGACTGGATGGCTTCACAGGTGGATTTTACCAAACATTCAGAGAAAAACCAACACCTATCTTGCTCAAAATTCCAAAATATTCAAGAGCAGGGAAGACTCCCGGGCTCATTTTACATGGCCAACATTATCCTAATTCCAACACTAGATAAAAATATTAAAAGAAAACAATTATAGGCCAATTCCCTGATGAACATAGATTCTAACATCCTCATATTAGGGAACTGGATCCAGCACTACATTAGAAAGATCATATACCATGGTCAAGTGTGATTCATTCTGAGGATGCAAGATTGGTACAAAATCTGCCAATCAATGTGATATACCACATAAGCAAAATGAAGGATAAAAACATGATCCTATCAATAGACCAAAAAAAAAAGCATTTGATAAAATCCAGCACCTATTTATGATAGAACCCCTCAGCAAAGTGGGAATAGGGGGGCATACCTCAATGTAATAAAGGCTACACATGAGAAACCCACAGCCAACATCATACCCAATTTGCACAATCTACAAGCATGGATGTTCACTTTCACAACTCTTATTCAACCCAATATTGAAAGTCCTCGCCACAACTATTGGCAAGAAGAAATGAAAAGCATCCAAATTGAAAAGGAAGAAACTAAAATTGTCATTATTTGCAGATGACATGAAAATGTACACAGAAAACTCTTAAGTTTCCACCAAAAACTACTAAAACTGATAAGTGAATGTAGCTTGTCAGAGAGACAGCCATGCACGGATAGCGAACAGGCTTAAATTTTCTTTAGGTGTCTTGCCTATGCAGCAGCTGGTTGAGGCTTTTCCTTCTACACGATGGTTTAACCCTACTCCTACTATTCTGAACCTCCATGCCTAGAAAAAGTTTCATGTATGAACCAACACAACTTCCGTTTATATTGATGTCATTCTCCAATTTATCAATTGTATAAGGAGCTAGTGGTGAAAAGCAAATGTTGTGGTAACCAGAATGTAGATCTTGGGGAGGGGGGGATAGATAAAGGGATGTGTCAACAACAGGCTTGTAGTCGAGAGTCCCCTGTAGTTGAGTTCCTCCCTCTAGATTTGTGCTATCCAAATGATAGTCACTAGGCGTATATAGCTATTGAGCACTAGAAATGTGGCTATTCTAAATTCAGATTTGCTCTATTTGCAAAATATGCACAGGTACAAAAAGAATTTGAACAAGCACTAATTTTTTATACGGATTACAAAATGAACTACTTTCGACATAATGGGTTAAGCAGTGTATATTATCAAAATTAGTTCCAGATGTTGGCTACTAGAAATTTTAAAATTGCATACACAGCTCACTGGACAGCACTGCTGTAGATGAAAGCGTCCACTGACAGTGAAAGGGAGTCAGGGATGTCTACTATGCATAGGACATTTATCAAAGAAATGTCCCATGCTTAATAAAATCAGCTTATAATTAGGTGAGCCTAGGACCTAATTCTGCTTACTACAATACGCTGAATTCTAGGAACTTAACTACTGTGCAAATTATACTGTAGAGTACTCAGTATTTGTTTCTCCCTCTTACCAATGTGTTCCCCGCCTGACACAATCTCATCACCAGCAACGCCATACAATGCATCTGTACTTGTCTTTCTTACAAACAAATGATACCAACTTCACTCCTTTGTTACCAGCTAGGAACAGAAATTGTCAAACTAACAGACAAATGAGAGATGCGGCTCTCACTGGATTTCATTAATAAAGTTTGTTTTAAAAACAATATTGCTATCCTATGTTCACCCCAAATAGACATGGTAAATACAGCAATAAAAACTCTGTAAATTGTATATTATTACATCATTTCCTTTGGAGCCACCCACATCATTCCTACTCTTACGTATCATTCCTATCTACTCTTAATAGATGTAGGTAGCATCTATTAAGTTACATGTATCTACAGGCTAGAAATGGAGATTTTACCAAATTCTTAAGGGAAGGTGCACATGCAAAAGAATGAAGTTGAATTGGATCCCCTTTCCTCACACCATATACAGAAACTAATTCAAAATGAATCACAAACCTAAATGTAAGAGATAAAACTGTAAAAAATACGTGTAAGTCATCACCAAAAGTACAGGCAAAAAATTTTTTAAAAATTGATAGATTAAATTTTGTGAAGATTAAACTTTTGCACGTCAAAGGACACCATAAAAAAATGCACAGAATGGGAGAACGTGTTTACAAATCATATTCAAAGAAGTTTTATCTAGTTCTACTAGTAGAAACTCTTGCGACTGAATAAAAAAGATCAATAAACCAATTTTAAAATGAGTGAAAAATCTCTTGAGCAAAAGATGTCAACATTTCTCCAAAGCCAAAGAAGACAAGAAAAGATGGTCAACACTAGCCATTATGGTAATGCAAATCAAGCCAGCAATGAGACACCACTTCACACTCATTAGAATAGCTATAGTCAAAAAGACTATAACAACCTGCTGATGAGGATTAAGAGAAACTGGAACCTTCATATTACATACTTGCTACTGTCAATGTAAAATACTCAGCTGCTGTGAAAAACAGTTTAATAGTTCCTAAAACGGTTAAACATAAAGTATCATGTGACCCAGCAATCTATTGAATACTTCTAGATATATGTCTAAGAGTAATGAAAACATAGGTCCACAAATGTTCAGAGTATCCTTAACCAAAAGATGAAAACAAACCACAACTGATAAATGGATAAATATAACATGGTATATCTATATAATCGAATATTATTCAGCCATAACAAAAATAAGTACTGCTACATGCTAGACAGTATTTTGCCTCCATCTTAATTAAAATGAGGCCATCTAACTTCCTTGGTTATTTTTATTTAAGTAAGGTACTGGTTGAGGTATGTACAACTGCAAAGATCACAATTAAGTCTGAAATGCTGCACTTAGGAATGTTACTAACCTCTTCTGACCTCTGCCACCTGACTCTTCACTAAGGGATTAGTGAATATTTACACTAAGACTTTTATCCTCCCTTTTAGTTGAGCTCTTGGCAAAGGCTTTATTAACAAAGTAACAATAAAAGCCTAGTCTTCTAATTGCCTATACCCTCAGATTCGGTGACTTCTATTTGCTTTGAAAATTATCAACACATGGCTCTTGACTCTTTAGTGATCTCAAGCACTTGATTCAGCATCACTCAGAGCAAATAGTTAGCATTACAGGACTACATGTAGAATGAATCCTCCAGAGTAATGACCTCCTCATGATTACTCTAGTAAATTCACTGGGTTCACCCGGGTATTCTAACTGTTCTCCCACTCATTCTCATCTACATTTCAAAACACTCCACAGAACAGTCAAAGTAATCTTTTAAAAGGGTATCTCAGATCTGACAGGTCTTTTGAATTTTAATGAGTACAGAGGGAAGCTATTCAAGTTCTTCTAGCCCCTTTTACCCTTTCCAGACTCCACCTGCAGCACTCATCACCTTGCTCACTGCACGTTAGCTAAACTGTCCTCTTTGAGCTCTTTGAGTACATGTGCAGTTCTTTCCTACCCTAGATCCTTCTATCTCCTCACCTCTACCTTCCACTCTTCACCTGCCCATTTTTTGGCCATCCTTCCAGCCTAAATGCCACTCCTTAGAAAAGCAAAAGCCCTCTGTGACCCCTCCCAATCTAAAACAAGACCCCTATCATACTCCACACCTCTCCTTATAGCTATTTTTAAGTGGTAAAATTACAGTGCATCTAACCTACTCCACGTTTTCTTGTTTTTATTGGGTTGGCCAAAAAATTTGTTCAGTTTTAGTTTTTCTGTACAATGTCTCTAGTAGTACTTAACTGTCTTTGACTTTATTCAAAACAGTTTTGTTAGACTGTATTATGACAGCTTTCACACGTGTGCATTTTTTAAAAAACTTAACCAAATTTGGTGAATTTTTGTGCAGCCATTTTAATATTAATGATGGAAGAAGATATGCAACATTTTTGGTATATTATACTTTTTTATTTCAGGAAAGGTAGAAATGCTATTGAAGTGCAAAAAGAAAAATAAAGATTTGTGCAGTGTATGGAGAAGTCACTGTAACTGATCAAATGTGTCAAGTGTTTTTGCGAAGTTTCTTGGTACTACAGACATTCTGGCCAAGTAATTTTTTGCTGTGAGGCTGCCTTATGCACTGGAAGATGTGTAAGAGCCCCTCTGGCTTCTACCCACTAGAAGCCAATAGTGGGAGACAGCCAACATACTGAAAATATCCAAATCAGTGAAGTCAGTGGTGAAAATGAAAAATGTCTTTTATATTGCATAAAAAAGTAAATGGACTTTTTGACCAACCCAATAAATTACTAAGTGGCTGTTCTAAGGAAAGCATTTCTTTAAGGAAAAAAAATATATATATAGCCCGGCTGGTGTAGCTCGGTGGATTGAGCGCGGGCTGGGAACCAAAAGGTCCCGGTTCGATTCCCAGTAGGGGCACATGCCTGGGTTGCGGGCCAGGTCCCCGGTGGGGGCCATGTGAGAGGCAACCATACACTGCTCTTCCTCCCTCCCTTCTCCTCTCTCTAAAAATAAATAAATCTTTAAAAAAAAAAAAAAAAAAAAAAAAAGAAAGCCCTGGCTGGTATGGCTCAGTGGATTGAGCACGGGCTGGGAACCAGAGGGTCCCGGTTCGATTCCCAGTCAGGGCACATGCCTGGGTTGCCAGCCAGGTCCCCGGTGGGGGCCACGTGAGAGGCAACCATACATTGCTGTTTCTCTCCCTCTCTTTCTCCCTCCCTTTCCCTCTCTCTGAAAATAAATAAATAAAATCTTAAAAAAAAATAAAATAAAATAAAATTTTAAAAAAAAAGAAAAAATATAGGTTAGTGTGAAAAATAACAGAAGCAGTTTTAGAAAGTTATTAAATTATCGTATTTTCAAAGGGTGTGCAATACGCAATGTAGCTGAAAAACCAAGTATTATTCTTTCCTAAGCTAACACCTTCAGAGACACAGTGTACAGCAAAGAGAGAAAGAGAGACAGGTCCTGGCATGCCTAGAGGTCTCTCCAAGTAATTTTTACCTTCTGACTTTAATCAGTGGAGCAAGAAGTAGTTGATTTCAATTTTGGAAGCCTTACGGCATTACTCCATCTAAGAACACGTGAGAAATGAATGCAAAGGAATCTTTAAGTAAGCATGCGCTATGCCTTCATGTTTCATAGTCTTAAACTTTCAACAGTAGGAGAAACTACAAAGATTATTTAACATAAGAGATTTAACTGTGTACTTAATAAACTTCAGTCAAGAGAAAAATAGGAGAAATAGCACAAAAGTCAGAAAGCAGAGGATGACAAGTTCTGAGGGTAATGAATAACAGCAGTTTAACAGAAACATGAGACTCCTACAGGAGATAGAAAGGGTAGCTAAATTACACTGATGACTACTCGAAGGCCTTGGAAGCCAAAAGAAAAGCATTAAAAAAATTCCGTACAAGGAACTGAAAATGTATCATTATGAAGCTAATTTTTGCTTTTGAGTATTCGTTGACGCATCTGAACAGTACTGAGTGCACCTTGAGAGAGCAGGTTAAAAGTATGTATCTTTAAGGATAGCACAGAAAGACTAAAAGAGTATTCTTTCTAGAAAAATGGTTGTCTAATATTTCCCCCCAACTTTAAACCATAGAATTCCTTCCTTATATTGGTTGACAACTCATCCTTTAGGTGTTAATTCACAAGTTACACCCATAAAAAGAGCCTTTCCCTGACCACTTCCTCTTTATAGCACATATCATAGTATGAAGTCATCTGTTTATCTACTTTATATTATCTGTTTCTTCCTGTGGGATTAAGGATCAACCAGCCCAGTCATTATCTTGGAAGCTCTTGACTCCCTATAGCATCATTTAAAAACAAATAAGATAGATAACCTCTATAGATTACCATAGTCCTCAAAGGCCAGCAATAGTAAGAAACCCTGTATCATATGCAGGTATATAAAGTTCACCTGCTTAAATAACTAAAATGTCACAGCAAAAAAGTTTTAAGACATTCACTACCTCCAATGCCCACTGAAAATGTATAATACTTACTAAGAAAAACAGCTCTATCTTCCATTCTATGTTGTATAACATATATAAATAAAAAAAATGCTTCTCTCAAAATTATGAATTAGAAACAAAAGGCAGCATATTACAGCAGAGTTACGGCAAGGAAAATAATTAAGTTTTCTCTTACATCAGATATTTTTAATATTGCTCTTCAGTGTCTCTTAATAGACACACAAACAACATTTACTCAAAGTCCATCTGTTTCTGCTGCTTAGCCAACCTGCTTTTGTGTTTAGAGTTAGGACTGCAGTTTTGGATATGGCTAATGGTAATCTAACATTGGACAGCGTGTCCACATGTCCAACTGTGAAATGGGTCTGCTGAAGGGAAAAATAAACATTGGCACATTGCCTAAGTCAATTTTATACACATTAAGTGGCAGATGCAAATGTTACTTATTGTTAAGGTACAGTACCTTAAAAATAAAAACAGAGGCTCAGAATGATTAGGGGAGAAGCACCAACAGATCATACTTGCTAATGTTTTACCTACATCTGCAAAATCCTGACAAAGATGACAAGAACCACACAGCAATGACACAATTAAAAGAATTCACAATTATATACACACCTCAGTCCAGGAATGCATAATGGCTGAATATGCAAGACTTGCATGAACATAAATCTGGAATTTAAATTTAAAAAAAAGTTTTTATCCTCACCTGAGGACACTTTCCTCACTGTGTTTTTAGAGAGAGGAAGGGAGAGAGAGAAACACTGATGAGAAAGATAAGCATCAACTGGTTGCCTCTCATAACTGCCCAGGGACTGGCAAGCATATACTTCAGGACAGGGAATCCTTCTGTTACAAGACAATGCTCCAACCAACTGAGCCACACCAGAGCTTGGATTTAATTTTTTTTTTTAATATGTTACTAGATACTCAGAGAGCAGCTGATCAAATTCAGCTGTCTAACAAAGCATTAAACACTAAATGTAGGGAAAGATGGATGTTTACTGATTATGAAAAAGATAAACTTCAAACAAGGATATCTTTACATAATGATCATTTAATACCAAGATTCCCAATTAAGATCTGTCACCAATTTTTTGAAATTGCAATAACTGTTATCTGATTTTCTAAAATAAAGAAGAGGTACTACTATTATATTCAGAAGCTGAAGGAGAACATTAGGAAAGATAACTCTATCCTTATAGGCTTTTTTCTACATGTACATATAATACCCAAAAATAGAATTATACTACTTTATATGTGTTTTTTTCTGTTTCATATCCAGCAACATCTTCACGCATCAACATATGGGATTCCAATTACCATTTTTTTGACAAGTTCCCAGTAGTCCTTTTTTATTGCAAAAAAAATATAGATGTCATTCTTTCCACAGTACTGGGAACTCTTGTTATTTGTTGAAACACTAAATGCTTTAAGTGTACACATTTATGAAATTATAGGCACTATACACGGATGTTATCCTGTCACTGTTCACAAATACAGATTTTTCTGAACACAGTTGTGTGAGGACACTTTTACATGCATTTGGAGACGAATGCATAGGCTAGCACCAGGCTGGTCCAGTAAGTGGCTACGGAATCTCAAGTCAGTTTCTTAACCTCTTTAAGCGTTCAGTCTCCTCATCAACATCATGAAGAAAACATTATAGGATTCTCAAGAATTTAAACAATTTCTACATAAAAAGTACTTAGCGACTTTTGGCCAAGATGGAGGCGTAAGGTAGACACACTGTGCCTCCTCGCACAACCAAAAGAGGAAAAACAAAAATTAAAAAACAGCCCTGGCTGGTGTAGCTCAGTGGATTAAGTGCGGGCTGGGAACCAAGTGGTCCCAGTTCGATTCCCAGTCAGGGCACATGCCTGGGTTGCGGGCCGGGTCCCCGTGAGGGCCATGTGGGAGGCAACCATACATTGCTGTTTCTCTCCCTCTCTTTCTCCCTCCCTTCCCCTCTCTCTATAAAAATAAATAAAATCTTTTAAAAAAAATTAAAAAACAAAAACAGCCAGATCTGACAGAAAACTGAACTGAGTGGAAGTCCGACAACCAAGGAGTTAAAGAAGACACTTTCATCCAGACCGGTAAGCGGGGCGGAGCTGGGTGGAGAGCACTTGGGGAGACGCTGTTTATGGAGCTGTTTGTGGAGCGGTACCAGCAACGCTCCAGCAGCCTGGAGAGGCCCATGGGGGGCGCGCCTGGCCAAAACGCGGCAGGTGCACTCGGTGAAACCGGGGCTGAGACAGGTGGACCCCGCGGTCCCTCATTCTCACGCAGATAAACCGGGAGGAAAGGGCTGGGGAGCAGAACAGACCAAGCGGCCCACCAATGCAGGGAAATAAATTCTCAAACCAACAATTGAATACACCTGTGGGGGTTGAGGCGGCAGTGGGAGGAACTCCTCACCTCACAGGAAAGTTAGTTGGGGAGACCCACAGGGACTTGGAACTGTGTAGGCCCATCCACTCACTCCAGAGCCAACAAAGGGCCCAACTTGCTTGTGGGTAGCTGGGGAAGTGCGGAGAACAGAGCAAGCGCCATTGTTCTCTCAGGCCCCGCCCCCACAGGCAGCATCACAACACAGCAACAAGGGTTGCCACGCCCTGGTGAACACCAAAGGCTCCGCCCCTTAAAGTAACAGGCGCACCAAGAAAAAAAAATGGCCCGAATGAAAGAACACATCAAAGCTCCAGAAAAAATACAACTAAGTGACGAAGAGATAGACAACCTATCAGATACACAGTTCAAAGCATTGATAATCAGAATGCTCACAGGATTCGAAGAAAAATTGTTGCAATTACTTGAACAAATGAGAAGGGATGAGAAGGAAACTGGGACTCAAATCAACAGAGTGGAACAGCAGAAAGAACAAAACATCAACCAGAAAAGAATGAAGAAACAAGAATTCAAAAAACTGAGGAGAGGCTTAGGAACCTCCAGGACATCTTTAAATGTCCCAACATCCGAGTCATAGGGGTGCCTTCTGGCACCCCTATTTGTTGAAAAATTATTTGAACAAATAATGAAGGAGAACTTCCCCAAGCTGGTGAAGGAAATAGACTTCCAGGAAGTCCAAGAAGCTCAGAGTCCCAAGGAAGTTGGACCCAAAGAGGAACACACCAAGGCACATCATCATTACATTACCCAAGATTATAAATAAGGAGAGAATCTTAGAAGCAGCAACAGAAAAGGAGACAGTTACCTACAAAGGAATTCCCATAAGACTGTCAGCTGATTTCTCAAAAGAGACCTTGCAGGCAAGAAGGGGCTGGACAGAAGTTTTCAAAATCATGAAAGGCAAGGACTTACATCCAAGAATACTTTATCCAGCAAAGCTATCATTTAGAATGGAAGAACAGATAAAGTGCTTCTCAGATAAGGTCAAGTTCAAGGAGTTTATCAACACCTAGCCTTTATTATATGAAATGTTAAAGGGATTTACATAAGGCATGGAGGGATATCAACAGGGGAGTGGTAGGGGGAGAGAGGGAGAACAGGTGCATAGCATAAGTAGTATAAATGGGAGGTAGAAAACAGACAGGGGGAGGTTAAGAATAGTATAGGAAATGTAGAAGACAAAGAACTTATGTGTATGACCTATGGACAAAAACTAAAGGGCGGGGAATGGGGGGTGGGGGTGGAGGGGAAGAAAGGGGGGAAAATGGGACAACTGTAATAGCATAATCAATGAAATATATTTTTTTAAAAAAGTACTTAGCAATAGTATATGTCTCCACAGAAGACAAAATGGTCAAATGATTCTGATAATCTAATTCATCAGATTTTCTAGAATCATACATATAGTTTTCTGAAAAAATGTTGACAATTTAATGTTATTTTGGATTTAGTCAACAGATATTTCTTGAGAGACAACTACGTGCCAAACCCCATGTCAGCAATTGAGAATACAAAAAAAAAGAATAAGATATGGTCTGTACGATCATAAAGATTACAATCAAGTGAGGGAGACAGACTACTACACACATACTGCAATGCAGAGAGCGTTTTTTTTTTTTTTTTTTTTTACCACTTATTAAGATTCAAGAAAACTATCCAAGTTGATTTTATTTTTGGTTGCAAAGAGGCAAATCTTGAATTGTTCATCTTTTCTTTTCTCTTTTTTTTTAAGATTTTATTTATTTATTTTAGAGAGAGGGGAACGGAGGGAGAGAAACAGCAATGTATGGTTGCCTCTCACATGGCCCTCACTGGAGACCCGGCCAGCAACCCAGGCATGTGCCCTGATGGGGAATTGAACAGGGACCCTCTGGTTCCCAGCCTGCGCTCAATCCACTGAGCTACACCAGCCAGGGCTTTTCTTTTCTAATTGTTGCTCAAGTACAGTTGTCTCCATTTCCCCCCCAGAACTCCCCTCCCACCCCAGCCACCCTCACCTAGGCCCCTCGATCCTATCCCCCTTGGCTTTGTCCATGTGTCCTTTATACATGTTCCTTAACATGTATACATGTTCCTTAACATTATCATTTTTAACGGCAATATTATACCCCACATTGCATGCATACATCACAGTATGTAATCAGAACAACATTTATGTTCTCTATTTATCATTTATCTAGATGTTGGAATTAGCAGCCCACCTAACAATGAAATTAGCGATACTTAACACTGAAAAGAACCATGCACAAGTGAATTTAAGAGATTATTTTTGAAATGACTGTAAAGGCCACTTAATGATTAGAATGATACATATATTGTTAACAAAATAATCATAACAAAAAAGTCTGATAATGAAAATGACAGTAAAAGCATTTTTTTCCAAAAGAGAATAGCATAACAGGTTGTACAGAGGGCAAAAGAAGAAACATCAAAGTTAACTAAAACAAAGTTTAATAAAAATCAAAGAAGGGAAGTAATCACAATCAAACAAATTGGTTCTAACAAATGGTTTCAAGAGACAACTAAATCTACACTCAAGTGCAGCTATTATGAAGGCCAACATCCAATTCACCTAAAGTCTGTTAGGATACATATTCTGAAAACTATAGCAGGCAGAGAAGGTGGGGAAAAAGCATCGAATGGCCCAAGAAGTTGACTTTTTGGGGCCCAATTAAGTAGAAAACTACCCGAATCAGGACAGCCCTGTGACTCTTAACCTTTCCCTAGACTTCCAAATGAGAACATTTATCAAGTACTTGCTAAATGTGTTTATCAAATATCTGAGGAGAGGGAAGTTCAGAGGGAAAAAAAAATTTAGTACTACTTTTCCGAATTATCACTCTCCTCCAAACAGACACCTCACACACTTCTTTCCCTAATCTAGACTAAGCTTATGATCCACCAACTTCTAAAAATACAATTGAAGTAGTGTAGAGAATAAGAAACAAAATCAAAGATAATCTAATCACAGCGGTGGGCTAAAATAGGTTTACAGCTGTACAATAATACAATTAACAAATAGTAAAACAAGAATGAACTAGGTATTTTGCGTATTCACAACCCTAAAACTACTTTGCCAACTACTGTATATATCTCAACAGAATAACTTCACTTAAAACAGTACCCAGAAACCATCGCACACAGTCTGTCCAAAGACCAAAGTGGAAGTATATAACAAACATGTTAAGAAAATATTTTGAAAGAAATCTCAGAAAACCAGTAATTTTTCAGACAAATACTGTTTGTTCTATGTCAAAGCATAGAGAGAAAATAAATTCTATGAAACAGAACAAGAGGATACAAGGTGGGAGGGGGCTAGATAAATAGGAGGAGGAACCTAGAGAAGAAATGAAATCATTAAACACAAAAACCACATTTGGAGTAATACAAGAATCAATACTGCTGAAAGCAAGGTCAACTATAAGGAACATAGGGATGAAAAATATCACAAAGCATACAGGACAAAAGAAAAGAGGTGACAGCACCAGAGAAAGTGCCCGATATGAAAGATGAAGCCAACAGTACGTAACATTGGAGGTTCTGAAGAAGAGAACAGAACACAGAGAGGATACTCAGAATTATAATAAAAGAAAGCTTTCTTGAAATAAAGGAAGATCTCAATCTGGAGACTGAAGGAGGCTGACCATATACCAGGAAAAAAGTCATTAAAAAAATCAATAAAATCTGACATATCTTCATACCCTACTGAAGTTGCTGAATTTTATGAATACAGAATTCTCAAATCCAGGCAGCAGAAGCATGCCACTTATAAAACAAAGAGATTCTGGTCTCAGACTTCTCCATGGAAACACTAAATGCCAAAAGACAACAGAGTAATGTCTTGCGCTAAGAGAAAAAAAAATGGATGTGATACAAATAATTATTTTTCCAATAAGGATGTCATTCATGAGTAATAACAGGACTGACACATCACAAGAAAAATCAAAGTAAATTCACAAATGAAAGACTGGCAAACTGGCAGTGCTTTTAGACTGAATGCAGCTAGAAGCATCTGCTTAATATCTGAAATCAACAGGCACTTACTATTACCAAGTGTTTATTTTGAGAACTGTTTGTTTTGTGCCAAGTGACTGATACTATACAGCAAATGTTAATGCTCAAACTATCAATTTTCCTTCATTGTAATTTTATTTTATAAAAGCAGTCAATAACACTCCATTTGCACCCCACATAGTACATCATTTAACAAATACTTAATTTACTAAATATTTACTACATACCAAAGATGCTGCAAGACACTATGAGAATAAGATAGAAATCATTTTTCCCTGGAACTTAGTTGACTTTCTCAAACTTGTGTCAAAAGAAACCGAGATGCTTTATAAACAGTTAAGATTCCTAGTCCCTTACTATCACTTTAAAGTATTTGAGGATTTTCAAATTTGTTTGCATTTCTCAGGTAATTTTGATAGGTTTAGAATTAAAGGTCTACCATAGCTACAACATATTGCAACCTGTTCATGTCTCCTAAATCTTCAAAGGTAGATTAAATAACATCAAGTAATGTACCATTTTACTGCATTTTATTCTACTGTAAGGTTTTTGACAACGGCAGTATAGTACATATGCTACTTTGCTACAAAACATTAGATTCCAGCCTGGCTGGTATAGCTCAGTGGATTAAGTGCGGGCTGGGAACCAGAGGGTCCCGGTTCGATTCCCAGCTGGGACACATGCCTGGGTTGCGGGCCAGGTCCCCAGTGAGGATCATGCGAGAGGCAATCATACATTGCTCCGAGTTCTCCCTCCCTCCTCCTCTCTCTGAAAATGAATAAATAAAATCTTTAAAAAAAAAATCTCAATTAAAAAAAAAAAGATTCCAGATTGACACTGCTTTTTGAACACTCAATAATTTTCAAATGTAAAAAAATAAGAGAAGCAGCAAAAAGTACCTCTATGAAAATATGTAACAGCTCAAGAGTTTAATCAGGTTAAAAATAAATTGCTGTAATACTGAACAAGTTGTTTATTTGTTCCAGTTATCCAGAAGAGTTTATATTACTTTCTGAGCAAAATGAAAATGAAAAGGTGTATTTACTATCATGCCACCTTAGATACAAATATTAAAATGTGAAATTAGCATCTAGTAAAACATCTTTCCTTTTAAAAAACTTCGGGTATTTGTGTAATGACTTATAGAAGAATGTCATCAGAGAGAGGACCATAGATGAAGATTAATATCTGGCAACAATAATGATTTATAATATACTTTGATGACTGACAACAGTTAAGTGAAGATTTTCCTGCTTGCAATTTTCAGTAAAAAGTTAAGCAGCTGACTTCCGCCCAGATGGCGGCGTAGGTGGACACACTGCGCTGCCGCTCATAACCAGAGAGTTTAAACAACGAACTCAATAGCAAAAAATAAACAACCAGAACGGACAGAATTGAACTGAAGGGAAGTCCGACACCCAGGAAGTTGGGGAGGACATACATCCAGGCCAGTAAGCAAGGCAGAACCAAGTGGAGGAGCTGAATGAGAGGCAGTTTGCCCGGCAGGACTCACCCCAAGAGCAGCTAACCAAAGCACAACCCCGAGCAACAGGTTAACCTCACAGGCCGGTGGCACAACCGGAGAGGCCAGTGGGAACCAGCAGGGCCGAGACTGGCGGAGAAGGCAGTGGGGAACTGGGGAGCAGAGGGTGATAGGGAGCGGCGGTGAACAGCAGATACCATTGCTCCCTCCCAGACCCCGCCCCCAGAGGAAACATCACAAAAAAGCAACCCAGGTTACCAGGCACCAACAAACACCTAAGACTCCGACAGGGGCACCGAGATAAAAAAGAATGAAAATGGCCAAAACGAAAGATCAGAACAAATTACAACTAACGGACGAAGAGATAGGCAAATTAACAGACGCCCAGTTTAAAACACTGGTAATCAGGGGGAGGGGGGAGGGGAGGGAGAGGATGCAAATAACTGTAATTGAACAACAATAAAGTAATTAAAAAAAAATAAAACACTGGTAATCAGGATGCTCACAAAACTGGAAGAAAGGTGGACGCAAATAGTTGAACAAATGAAGAATATGATAAAGATAATGGAGGAAGATTTACAGGGAACCAAAAGGGAAAAAAAAGGAAGCTGGTACTCAAACCAATGGGGTGGACCAAAAGGAAGAAATAAGAATTCAAAAAAATGAGGAGGGACTCAGGAACCTCAGAGACATCTGTAAACAACCCAACATCCGGATCATAGGGCTGCCAGAAGGACAATAGGAACACCAAGAAATTGAACGTATTTTTGAACAGATAATGAACGAGAACTTCCCAAATCTGGCAAACGAAATAGGCTTCCTGGAAGTCCAAGAAGCTCAGAGAACCCCAAAGAAGCGGGACCCAAAGAGGAACACACCAAGGCACATCATAATAACATTACCCAAGGTCAAGAATAAGGAAAGAATCTTACAAGCAGCAAGAGAAAGAGACAGTTACCTACAAAGGAATTCCCATAAGACTGTCAGCGGATTTCTCAAAGGAGACCTTCCAAGCAAGAAAGGGCTGGAGAGAAATATTTCAAATCATGAAAAGCAAGGACCTACAACCAAGAATAATCTATCCAGCAAAACTGTCATTTAGAATGGAAGGGCAGATAAAGTGCTTCTCAGATAAGGTCAAGTTCAAGGAATACATCATCACACAGCCTTTACTATATGAAATGTTAAGGGATTTTATATAAGGACTCATGAGAGAAGGCACCGAGGCCAGATCAGCTACCGGGGAACTCAGATCAGCCACAGCCAAGACGCTTGTGTGGTAAGCAAGCAAAATACAACCAGAGAAACAAATTATAACCAGAGACATTGAAATTTAGAACAATCTGGCAGTAAGCAGAGGGGAGGGGGAAGGGGATAATGGGGACAAGGGTATTCAGGAACTGCTATAAAGGACACATGGACAAAACCAAGGGGGAGGGTGGAAGCAAGGGAGGGAGGTGGGTTTGCCTGGGGGTAAATGCAGACAACTGTAGGTGAACAACAATAAAATAATTAAAAAAAAAAAAAAGGTAAACAGCTAACCTACCATATAATCCAGCAATTACATTCTTACGCATTTGTAAAAGTTAAGAAGTTTTTTCATACAAAAATTTGTACATGAATGTACAACTCCATTGGTAATAGCCAAAAACTAAAAACAACCCAAATGTCCCTCAATCGCGAATGGTTAAACAAACTGAGGTGTAACTGAGGTAGAAATGCATTATTGATACATGTTCCCTTGGTTACTCAGGGGAACTTTAAGTTTAAAAAAGTCACTGTCACTGTTACACAGTATGATTCCATGTACTCATTCTTGACATGACAAAATTATAGAGATTGAGAACAGAATAGTTGTGGCTAGGGGTTAGGAACGAATGGAAGGAGGAAGATGGTTGTGGCTATCTACAAAATAGAACAAGAAGTCATGAGTAACTGTTCTGTATCTTGACTATCGGTAATCACGTTTATCTACTCGTGCTAAACTGCATGGAACTAAGTATACACACACACAAGTGCGTGTGAAATTGGTGATATCTGAGAAGGGCTACCGGATTGTACCAGTATTGATTTCCTGGTTGCAATTATATACCATAGTCATGCAAGATGATACCATTGTAGCAAACTGAGTAAAGGGTATACTGGATCTCTACAGATTTTTTACACTTGTAATTATCTCAAAAAGAAAGGGTTTTAAAAATGTAAACCAGGGCAAAAAAAAAAAAAAAAAGCTGGGGTTTAAATCCAAGTGTGACTGCTCCTTTTACTCTCCTGCCTATTAGCAAGTATTGGTGGGTGTGGTTCTATTCTCACTGCCCTCAATCAATGAAGTCCTTTTTGCCTAAGGCACTTTCAGCATTCCTCCTCACTATTGCCAAAGAACTACCTACCTCCACTAATGCATGGTTAATCACTCCCACACACTAGTCTAACCAGAATGACTTTTCTCTCATCATCAAAACTTTCTCCAAAGAAATAATTTTGCTTTCTACAGACAACACCGATATTAGCCAATCATGTCAATGAACTCCATACTACACTTCCCCTTTCCATTGTTCTTTTCCCTCGATTTTTAACTTTTGGATTTCATGCCATTTCAGAAAGAATGTCTCTATTCAAATACTATTTTACTCTGTCCTTAAAAACACAATAGTCTCCTGTATTGCTATCATTAAATTGCGATAAATTTGAAAAAGTTGAACGTAACCAGAGTTAAGATACTTCATGTCATGACTCACTGTGAAATTCCCAAACCTAAGTGATTAATGCTATAAAATAAAGCATGTTGAGTTAAATTTCAAGAACCATTTTCTATAAAAGAAAAAGCATTGCCACATATAATCTTTCCCCTTTTGTCTTTAACTCCAAAATCGAACTTATTCTAACTCCTAGAACACAATCACTAAGCTTAGCTGTGATCCAAAATTAAGGAAAGACAGATAATAGGTATTACTAAACATCTCTAGTACAGGAAGAGTCAGATTACTTCAACAGAGTAATACTGAAGGAATAATACATTTCTTTGTGTCTAAATTCAATAACTTTTTTATTCAAATAGTAGCATAAAGAAAAAAAACCCACTTAACAATTTTTGATTACCCTATAAATGGTAGAGACTGTTACAAATGTCAGGTGCATTATTCCATTTAATCCTCAAGCAAATCTTTCAGGGAGTAGTAAGACATTTTACAATGAGCACAATGCTACAGAGTCAGTAAGTGGAAGAGATATATGGGTTCTTGCCCTAATGCTAATTTTATTTTCACTGTACTACTATGCTATTAATGTATCACTATTTACATGATTGACATCTGCTACAGAATAGCCTACATTTAGTTTAACCCTTCAAGAAAATACCTACTGTCGATTTTATTAACTTTTGTTACCTTTCTTATCTCCTAAAAGTATATTCTTAAATTATATTCGAATTTAGAAACTGTCAACCATAACATGGTTTCTTTATTAAATCACCATATTACTCAGCATCCACTATGTGCTAGGACAACATGTACCATACCATAAAACATTCTGTAAATGATTAGATCACTATTTGAATCAGATTTTCAATTACTGTCGTTGTCTTTAAGGAACTGGGTGAAAAAAAAATTTAGAAAAACAATTAGAAAACAGAATTCATCTCAAATGTCTGCAGCATATTGTACATCACAAATCAGTTCCTGGCTCTCTGCCTTCCCCCTACCCCCAAAAGATAGTAATTCAATAGTCTAGAAGAAGCCATATATTTCGCCAACCATCCCGTCTAATTAAAAACCTTAAAAGTTCTATAATTTCCTCCCCCCACTTAAGGTGAAATCCCATTAAGACAACTCATATCCACACACCCTAATGTAAATAGCTGTAAGCTATCCTTTTCTAAAGACACGATTTAAAAGTGACCTTTTTTTTTGCCCTGGCTGGTGTAACTCACTGGATTGAGCGTGGGTAGCGAACCAAAGGGTCACCAGTTTGATTCCCAGTCAGGGCACATGCCTGGGTTGCAGGCCAGGTCCCCATTGGAGGCCATGTGAGAGGCAACCACGCATTGCTGTTTCCCTCTCTTCCTCCCTTCCCTTCTGTCTATAAATAAATAAAATCTTTAAAAAAAAAAAAAAAACAGTGAACTTCTTGTTTTTGGTTAAATTTTTGTCAAAAAAAAATCTACAGAAGTGCACTTATTATTAGGACAATTCTGAGAACAGGGAAGGTGTGGGGTGAGGCGGCTGTAGAGAGAATAAAGTGACTGAGAAAAGGTAGTACCACAAGAGATCAGTTAATATTTTAACTGATATTTTCTTTCTTAACTGAGTGGGGAGTACACAATTCTGGAGAGCTACAGCACTTCACCACCGTGCATTCCTGTGCTTTTAACTCTAACATCTATCATTTCATATTTATAGAACATAAATTAAAATTTTCTGAAAAGTGGTTTTCAACAAAACCTTTGAGAAAGAAACTCCAAGGGAAGTCTTACCCAGAACAGACATTTAAAACAGATTAAAAACGGACTTGGGTCTCTCTTCTCTTGCTCCTAACAGTGAAGGCACTTTTGCAGAACATGCATGGCAACAGAGATGGCATTTTGAAAGCATTAAGGAGAACCATTTAACAACTACAGAAGTCCTCACTCAGCATCATAGACAGGTTCTGAGACTAGTAAAACAGCAAATAACGAAACCAATTTTACAATAGGCTGATACAAACAAAAGTTCCTACGGCATCTCATCAACTTTATAATGAAGCTACATGGAACAAACATCATTATTCGAGAACCTGCTATATAGTTTAAGTAAGACCTCCAATGTTTAATGTAAAAATTGATGCTATAGTGATCTCTACAGCAGTAAGTCACTAAACAGCAGAAAATAATCACTGTATACACTACAATACTAATAAGCTGCCTTTTTAATATCAATGAACTGTTAGCTCCAATCTAAGGCCAACCCTTTAATTTACACACTAAATCTCAACGGTGCTCCAGCATTTACCCTTCTAGTTTTTTCCTCCACTTAATCAGTTCCATCACCTTCCCAATATGCTTCAGTGGCCCTCATCACCTAAAAAGAAAGAAAAAAGAACCCTTTCCTTTAATCCACATCCTACTCCAGCCACAGTTTTATTCTGTATCCCACTGTCATAGCAAAATTCCTCTAATAAAGAGTTTGTTAGTCGCTGTTTTTATCTTTTCACTTCCTACTCTCAGAAATCCACCCCAATGAGGTCTTTACTCCCAACTCCACTGAAACTGCTCTCAGCAAGGTCAATGTACACACACTTCTTCACATGGCTTCCAGGAGAGATACTCACTCTAGGTTCTCTTTTACTCCACCGGCTGCTCCCTTTCAATCTCCTTTGCTAGTCCCTTCTCAAGTTCCTGATTTCTAAACATCACAGGATCAAACCAAAGCCATTCCCTTCTGCCTATAGCAGGGGTGGGCAAACATCATGCTGGTGAAATATGACTACACCCATTCCTTTATATAATGCCCACTGCGGTGAAGATGAAAATATTTACTATCTAGCCCTGTAGAGAAAGTCTGCAGATCCCTGGCCTTGACATATTTTCTACAGTTAGAACGAAATCTAGTCTCATGATTTTAAATTCACTCTATGTACTGATGATTCCAGCCTAATCTCTTCCTAAAATTCCAGATTCATTGCCATCTATCTACTCCATAACATTTGGTGTCATAAACAGGATTCTTCCAGATGTAACATAACCAAATCACAAAACTGCAGATTCTCAGCCCACCTCAAACCTGTTCTATGGTCATCTCAATACATGACAACTTCAGCTTACACATTCTGAACTTTGAGTTCATCAGTTGATGCTGGCAGAATACTTCCAGAATCACACCACTCCTATTGTATCGTCCTAATCTCTCACTTCAACTACTGTGATATTGTCCTAAATGATCTCCTGCTTCTCTTATTCATGTAGATTAAGTCACTCAGTATCCTCTGATGGCTTTTCATCTTACTCAAAGTAAAAGCCTAAATCCTTTTCAAAGCCAACAAGGTTTTTCATGATCTGGCCTTTGCTACCTTTCTGAGATTATCTTTTATCATTTCTCCACTCTAAAAACAGTGGTGCTACACTAGTGCTATCTTGCTCAAACACATTAAACACACTCTTATCACCAGGTCTTGACATTTATTGTTTGCTGCCTTGAATACACTCCCCTCATCCCATATTCATGCCTGCCTTCCTCAGCATGAATAGAGCAACACCTACTTCTATACAGCAAACCACTGCTTGCCAGGATTTTTCTCATTTGCTCTTATTTAGCTATATTTTTCCATAAGGCAGCACTCTTCTCCAACTCACGTATTATGAGGTTTTTTATTACCTACCCCCCCAAGAGAGTATCTGTTTGAGAGCCTGGCACACAGTAGATGCTCAATATATTTGTGTATGCTACACCAATCTCTCACACCCCCCTGTAACCTTTCCTTACTTTACACATTCCATCTGTTATAGCAACATATACATCTTGGTTGATTTGTACCAATGCACTATTACAGATTTCTTCACTCTAGGATTTCTGATGTTTTCTAACCTTTCACTTCTAATGTACCTTTGACTTCTAGGTGTCTGCTAACTATAAAAAAAAAAAATCTACAGAGTATAAAAATTAAGTTCTACTCATTGCAAAACGTTTTCATTCCCCAGGACAGTCCCACCTTGGGATTCCTTGAACTTCTTGAGTATACCACACTTTATTAATTCAGAAGAAAACTCAGAATTATTTTATGTACTTGCTTTAATATCAATTACTGTAATCTTTGACACAATGAAATACAATTAAGGACCAAGCAGAAAATAAAAAATTATGAACTCAACACAGGTTGGTTTACTCACATAAAAGTAAAGAAAATAATTATACAGGAATGTGAGAGTGAGGGGGCGGGGGCTGGGAGAGCGGGGCGGCTGGGCGACCTGGTGAGTGAGCAGCAAGACCTACGGATGGGACAGCCGCGGCCCTAGGCCCCTCTAGCCCTACTTAACCCCTGATGAGCGGGGGGACACAGCCCCTCTTGCTGGGGGATGCTGTGGGATTCCTGGCACCGGGCACCCGGGCCGCCCGCTAAATTCCGTGTGCCTACCCTGTGCCCTGGGGAGCCGGAGTCCGGCCGCAGGGAAAGAGAAGCGGCCGCCGAGACGCTGCAGGGTGCCTGTCGGGGAGGGGGCTGGAGACCCCGGGCCCGAGGGTATGGAGCGGTTAGGAGAGAAAGCCAGTCGCCTGCTGGAGAAGTTAAGACTCTCGGACTCCGGCAGCGCTAAGTTCGGCCGCAGAAAGGGTGACTCTAGCCGGTCTGGGTCTGATGGGACCCCCGGGCCGGGCAAGGGGCGACTGAGTGGGTCGGGGTTACCTAGAAAACCAGGGCCCAGTGGAGTTACTGGGGGACCTGGGGATGAGCCGTTGGAGCCAGCCCGGGAGCAAGGCCCCCTGGACGCTGAGAGGAACCCGCGCGGCTCCTTCGAGGCGCAGCGCTACGAGGGCTCCTTCTCCGGGGGTCCGCCTTCCGCCCGGGGCCTTGCCTCTACCTCAGTCCTTGACCCCAGATTTTCGGCTGGAGAGCACGGCCCCAGCCCTAAGCCCCCGCTCCAGTTTCGCCAGTAGCTCAGCCAGCGACGCGAGCAAGCCGTCCAGTCCCCGCGGCAGCCTGCTGCTGGACGGGGCGGGGGCCGGCGGAGCCGGAGGCAGCCGACCCTGCAGCAACCGTACCAG